>NW_004624774.1:7122944-7153263 GCF_000247695.1 Heterocephalus glaber
TGAGCTCCTCTCTAGATTTATTAATCATGTCTTGCACTAGGGGCACAATTTCTCCTGTTATCTGAGAAATTATTTCTGATTTCATTTTTTCCAGATCCCTTTTTGTTGCCAGTTCAGTGGGTCCAGGTGGTTGAGTGCCAGAGTGTTCCCTCTCATTTCCTTTTGGGATTGCTGTAGGTGATCTGGAAGTCTGGTTTGGAGACTTATTTACATGTTTCCTCATTTCGACTGGGGCAGGTTGCTGTTAGCACCTGCATGGATTACCTCCTCTGAGCTGGGAGAGGTGGGACAGGGGCCGGGAGCAACGGTAGGGATGGTGACCCAAAAACCCTTTCCTGTGGGCTGGGAGCAGTGGGAGGGATGGTGGCTCAGAAGCCCCTACCTCTGATGCCCACATATTCTTAATGTTGGTTCCACAAAATATGGACTATAACAGGAAGGGGTGTGATTCACCATTTTATTAACCAGAGTGTTATTTTATCCATACTAAACTTTACAGAGCACTAATAGTATTTGAGTACTTAGAAAACTAAGCAATACATTTTCAAATATTAGCAATTTGTATCTGAAAAACACATTTTTTTTCTCAGTATTTTCTTTAATTTATTACCTCCTGGCAAAGAAACTTAGAATTACAGTTTCTTATTCCGAACTCTTAAATATTTCTATGGACAGCTTGGTTAGGAAAAACAATATGTCAAAGGCTATAATGTTTTTCCTCCCAATTTCAGGACATTCAAGATTGCAAAATAAGCAATATTGATATTCCAAAGCCCTGGAGTCTTGGCCTATAATATTCTAGACCATAATAGCATTCATAAAGATAATTACTGTACTTCATCTGATTTCTCACCTCATACTGTGACAGATGAATATTATCACTTCCACTGCTAATCATCATTATAATAATCACCATTGACTCCTTACTACTGCTGGTCACCATGCAAAGCTATTTACACGCGTTATCTTTTTAATGATCTGAGGTGAGTACTAAAAGTCATCTAGTCCAGCCCTGTGTGTATGATTTATGAATCCTCTCTGTGACTCTTCCCCCCAGGAAGAGACCAACATGTAAATAATGAACTGTAGGCTGAAGATGTAATGAGTGCCGCACCAGAAACCACACCAGACGCTGCCTATGCTCAGATGAGGTGATGCAGCTCCCTGGGGTGTGCAGCCAGTATTTCCGGCAGAGGGGATGGCCAGGCTGAGTCTTAAAAGAAGAGAGAACATTTTCCATATTGTCCAGGAAATAAGGAAAAATTGAGTAAATATTATATGAGAAGATCTGACAAGAATTATGAATGTATCAAAGACTATCAACTAACTCAAGGTCCGGGGTTCAATCGCCAGCACCAACACATTAAAATATAATTTTATTGAAATCTTTCTAAATATCTAGCACAGTATGTACTACTCTGCATATACTACCTCACCGCAAATTAATGAGGTGGATATGATTTTCCTGTTATTTCAAAGAGAAAATTAAAAGTTTTACATTTGCCCAGCATCACACAGCTTCTATCTCTATGAACTTTTCCCTGATTCAGTGCATGTTTCTTGAGGGCTTCTGATACTCTTGTCAAAACTCAAAATCAGTTCAGCCTGATTCAAAAGTATTTGTGTTTTAACCACCAAAAAGTGCTGTTGTCTCTCCTTAGGTTCAGATAAAGAATTTCTTCCTTTCTCTCCACCCCTCCTTCCCCCATCTCTCCCTTTCTTTCTCCCTTCCCCCATCTCTAATTTATTATTGTCTTTAAAACTCTCAGATGAGGTAATGTAAGTCCAATTCTACACAAATCGAAGTATAAGACCTCTACACATAGTTGTTGTTCAAAGATTTAATACATAGGTGTATATTATTTGTTGTAGTTCTGCTTTGAGTACTGATTGACTCAGCTGCTGAGGGTATTCCATAGATAAAGCTCATTTTTCTGGGCAGTTATAACCTAGCAGTTAATATTGTCCTTATGTGAAATAGGGTAAAGACAATGGAGAACTTTATTTCTATAAAATAATATGCACAAAAGAGCTTTAATGTCTTAAATGATCACATGATATAGATAATTAAATAAAATGAGGTCTGATACCTAAATCTAGGGCTGTGGTTGAAAAACTTTTTATAGCATTGAATTGCTTGTTTTGTACAGAGCCTGAAAAAATACAACAAACAATAGTACATAATGATTGTGACTATTTCTCTCTTATCAATTCAGATGGAGTAACACAGACTTAATAAAGAGAAATACAGTTGAGATTCTGCCCAGAGCAGCAAAGCAAGGATTTAATCCAAAGGTTTTTTTTTTTTTTTCTTTCTTCAGAGAGAATTCTGTTTATAACTTTAGTATCTCCCTTGCAGGGTCATGTCAAAAGTTACTTAGAATATTGCAGGTAAAAGGATTAGCATGGTATATGTCAAAGAAGTGTTCTGAATTAAAATCAGTTTGTTCAACATATAGGCACTGAATACTTCACAGCTGCCAAACATTGTTCTTATCACAGAATAAACAGCAGTGAACAAATAAAATAAAATAAAATAAATAAAATATGCATAATTGGCTCACTAAATTAACATGTCAGTTAGGAGAGAGATACATAATAAATATGATGCATACATATATTAGCATATATGTATATATTAGCATATTAATATATGTGAGCATACTGAAATGTAATAATGAGGGACTTCTTGATGATCAAATCCATAATCATGTAACATTGTAATAGTAAAAAATTAAACATAGTACAATATCCACGTAAAGGAGAGCAGTATATAAAGTTGTATATATAGATGTGTATACAGTCTACAAATTACTATTTGACAATTTAAAAGTACAGAGAAGTCAGGCATAGTGCCACATACCTGTAATCCCAGAATTCTGGGAGGCTGAGGCAGGTGAATTGAAAGTTTGAGCCCAGCCAGGGCAACTTAGCAAGTTAGTGAAACCTTGTCTAAATAAATAAGTAAATATGTAAGAAAGTAAATAAATAAAAGGAATAGTGACAAGCTCAGTGCAAAAGCCCTGGGTTCAATTCCTAGTACCACTTAAAAAAAAAGTACATAGATAGATCCATGGGAACCAATCAAGCTATCTGTACTTCAAAACATTATTTAGTCAAAAGAACAAAAAGATAAAGCATAAAGTATATTATTCACATAAAAATACTAAAAAAATTATATATATACATACACACTCACACATATATATGCACAAAAACATTTGGAAAAATATATAGGATAAAGGCTGCACACCATTCAGGGATAAAAAAGTCTTCAGTGCCTCATGTCTCAACCTTACCATGAAATGTAGCTCCAACCCTTCTGCTCTCCCCCCTAGTTAGTCTGTAGCTAATTCCACACAGTTTCCTGGTCACTGCTTCATATGTTTTGTATCACCCTCCATACGATAAGCACCACCTTGACACAACTCCGACGAATCAAAGATTCAGATATGTTTCTGATGATGGGGAAAACCCCAGGGTGGATGGCTCCTCAGTGAGAACAAGATTGTTCCAGTTTCTCTCCTGCCTCTTAAGCCTTCTTGGGGGTTAAGTGTGACTGGAACTTTACCCTGGGCCCCTTTTATCTTCTTCTTCACTTACCACCTTCTTGTCTACTTCCTTCAGTTTTCTCAAGCTCAGTTAATGTCATTAAGCACTCCTGCTAGTGTGTTAGCAGATGCAAAATTTGTATTTTAAAACTCTCTCATCACCCAGAAACACAAGTTTTATTTTAAAAGGGAGTTTAGAAGACACAGACACTGCATGAAATTGTATCTGAAGGAGCACTGCTACCTCTAAACCACCACACATACAATCATTTATTAAATGATTCATATTCATTCTCCCACCTTCTCCACTATGCAGAGTAAATGTTATTGTTATTATTAATCTTCTCACTTCCTCCATGGGACACAGATTGGGAAAAATTATTAATAATTCCCTCTTCCTCACTCAGCTCCTGCTGTCACCATGACATCTAGATGAACCCTATTTGGCTTAAAAAGTTAAGGAGTTTTGTTCTTCTGTATTCCAAGTAAGTTTCTTTATCCTCCTTACAAGTTTATGAAGTACTTGATCATGCCTTGTCTTAGTGCTCACAATTACATTCCAAGGTAGATAAACTCTCCTTACTTTTCAGATGAGAAAACCAGGGCTCAAGATCTTGGCATCACTTTACCAAATTGTCATTAAGCTGGGACTTAACCCAAGTGGTCTCCTTCCAAGCTCTGCGTTCATGCTCTAAAATCTGAGCCTTGGTTCTGAAGGAGAGTTTATCTCAGACTTTGTCTTCTAAGTCCAGCCCAGAAAAGAGAGTGTTGTTCCTATCTGCTCCTGGGCCCATGAGGGTGTTCAGTGTGCGCCAATGGATTGAAGAGCTGGAGTGAGAGTCACTGTTTGGGATGTCCATGGCTTATGAGAGCAAGAGAGGAAATTATCCCTCTGTATGGAATTGGGCAACTATGAGTTAACTGGGTAATTGTGCTCTTTGTAGAATGCACCTGAGTAACCATGACAACTTCTGTAATCTGTCACCAAAGGAGTGTAACCCGACACAGAAAGCCCTGAGAAAACGCTTTGCCAGCCCCCTATGGCTGCTCTGCTTTGTGTAAACCCTGCTTACTATATTCCTAAGGAAACTCCAATAAAAGTAAGCCTTGCAGATGTAAAAAGAGGTATACAAAGAAGAGCAAACTTCTATTTGATGCTCTAGAGACTGACAGGAGTCACTTGCTGAGCCACCAGCTTTAAGAGCCTCTTTTTGCTCCTAACTCCATGTTTGAGTGCCTCTCTGGGAATCCCTTGCATTTTCCTGCTACAAGAGGAGAGTGCGCCAGGGAGATTGTGTGTAGCACCTGGGGGTGCACATCCTTGAGTCTCTGCTTCCTTTGTTTCCTGTGTGTGTGTTTGTCTATGTGTTCTTTAAATCATCAAATAAATGGCTCCTTCTTGCCTTGGGGCCTTCACAGTCCCATCCCCTTTGCAAAGACCTCTTTTTCTTAGCTTCTAATATCTCAGCTCAAATGTAATTGACTCAAGGAAGCTGTTGTGGGTTGAGTTGTGCTCCCAAAAGATATGTTCAGGTCCTAGCTCTCAGCACTTATATATCACCTTATTTGGAAAGAAGGTCTTTGAACATGTAGTTAAATTAAGATTAGGTCACTTAATTCAATGACTCATGTCCTTTTAAGGAGAGGAAAATTTAGACACAAAGACACAGATACTTCCAAGGGACACACAGACACCCAGAGAAGGCCATGAAAAGACAAAGACAGAGATTGCGTACTATTTCTTACAAGTCAAGGAACAAATTCTCAGGAAGAACCAACCTTTCTGGTACCTGTTTCAGACTTTCGGCCTGAAAAGTCTCAGGATTATGAGAGAATAAACTGGTTATTTTAAGGCACCCCGTTCATGGTAATTTGTTACGATAACTCAAGGAAACTAATAAAGAAGTCTTCTTGGATAATCCAGAGCCACTTGTATCTTCAAAGGGATATTTTTATAGCATCAGCTATTTATCATAGCTTGTGACTATATGTTCAGTATTTTAATTAATCTTTATCCCCCACACCCCCACACACAGTAAAACAGAAGCCCTGTGAAAGAAGGCAAGGTGCTGTGGTAGCAATTAGTATTAAAGCAGTGCAGAAATCAATACATACTTTTATTTTTTATTAGTAGTGCATACTTGCAATACACAATGAGTATATTCATTGTGGCGAGTCGATGCATGCTATTTACAGGAAAGGCAGAGTGACTCCGTGAGTAGATAGGTGAGGGACGAGAAGAGAGTACAGTGCCAATAATCTCTCTGTCACTCACTTTTGCTGAGTTAGGTCCAGAACATTTGTCTCTTAAAAAGTTTGTGGGTAATGATAGCATTTATAAAACAGTTCACAATATCAGAGGAAACTGCCAACAGTGACACTGAAGAATAATGCGAAACTGTGAAGTACGAAAATAAATGATTTCTTTCTGTAAGATGGAGAAATTGGAGGCTCTTTGTTCTTTTTATTATTGAAGAGCACAATAGTAATTTGTGCCATCAACTTTATATGCAATCTAAAATTATAGATTTATTTGAAGAGAATAAAATATTGTATTTTTTATATCTTTAGTTATTTATGAAATAATTACATATTCATTTATTTTAAGATTATGAAAAAAGTGATGTTGTTTTGTGACTAAGGACAAGAGTCAGAAACCAGAGTTAAAGACTTGGTCTAACCAGTTACTAACTCACCTCTGCTACACTTTTACTTTCTGTAAAAAACATACGGGAGTTGTTTGTATGTACTAAACCAATACATACAAATACAGAAAGAAGTAAGTGCCACATTGTGAATCTCAACACATTTTAGCCATTATTATTACTATTAGATGTCTGGCACTTGAGAGAAGATGGTGAGCAGTCAGTGATATAATCTCATCTATGTCATAACCACCAATTATAAGTAATTTTTTTCATCTTTGACCCAGCTATTCCCCTACTGGTTATCTTCCCCAAAGAATTAAAAGAATCATACTACAGCAATATATGTGCACCCATGTTTATAGTGGCACAGTTTGTAATAGCTAACACTTGGAAACAGCCCAAGTGCCCATCAACTGGAAACTGGATAAGGAAGATGTAGTTTTTTTATAAAATGGAGTACTACTCAGCCATAAAGAACGAGAAACTAGAGTCATTTATAGCTAAATGGATGCGTATTGAAGTCATACTCTTAAGTGAAATAAATAGGACACATATGTGTAAATACCGAATAGTATTTCTAGTGTGAGAAATTGAAAGTGTAAATAAGGATGAAAATGATTAAAACGAATAATTGATAATTTGAAATAGGAAAAGATCCAAAGGTGGAGGGGTGGTGGGAGGGGAAGGGGAAAAGGAAGAAAGGAAAGGAAAAATGATGAGAAAGGAAAAAAAATGGAAACAAAGTCTATGTAAATAGGGAAGGGTGGTGGGGGTGAAGGGTGCATAGGTAATGGGGAAAAAAATAAGAACTAAGATATATCATGTTCAGGTATAACCACCCAATGATAAATGTAAATGTATTGTATACCTAAAATGTACCAATTAATATATAAATTTAAAAAAAGAAAAAAAAAGAATTAGAAAATGATGAATAAATTAGACAGATGAGTCATGTGTGGGGTAGGAAATGGGAACTAGATTTTGAAAACATTTCTTTGTAATAAAATAGTGAAAGCTTAATTAATCTTTTTGTTTTGGCAACAGAGTAAGGGGTATGAAATAAAAATGTCAAAAAAAACCCCTCTAGAATTAAAGTTCCTTACTTTCAGTCTTTTAAAGGCATTGATTTATTTTTATGATAATTGTTTATGTTCAAGATTTTGTGCTTTAGTTCTGGTCCTGTCAAGCCAAAATTTGAAAGGATTGTTAAAAACCTAGGTTAACGGAATGGTTTCAATATTCACAATTACAACAATTTTAATTTCTGATCAAACATGTCAGATTTTAGAAAATCAAATTCATTACGTATATCCTTGGCATTTACCAAATACCTTTTTTGGTATTTCTTTAGTACAAGTGCAGACATTTGTTTATTGCAGAAGTTTAAAGTCAATTAATACATTTAAATTGTTAGGATAACCAAGCTAGAGATGTCAAGTACAACCTCTTTTTTCAGGCTAAGATTTAAAGTGTAATTATCTGCTGGAAATCACTGCTGTCTACACTGGAGAATACCTAGTTGGTAAAATTTCTATGAATGTTCTATTTTGGCTAGCGAGAATAAAGCTCATTTTACAGGAGGATGCCGGCAGCGTGATCTCATGTTGGGTGTCTCCCATCTTATCTTCGTAGTTAATTTGGGGGTCATGGTCATATCAGGACAATGAAGATAGAAATAAGACTCCTCAGTGGGCCATCCACTCTGCAAGCAGTCATTATGCCAGGCCTGGACTTCCTGAGCACTAGAGAGGCTCCACAGGAAAGTGAGCCCTGCCATCAAGATTCCTACAGATCCTGTAATTGTCTGGCAGAATTGACAGGCTATGCTTGTCAAAGCTGCTGTTTGTTATTCTTCCTTCCTGGCTTCCTCCTCCCTCCTGCCTCCTGGCTGACAATTTCCATCTGCAGCCTCCACAGTTGATATGTAATTTGGCCTCTCCGGTCTCCCTGGTTGGTCTCCCTGAACGTGCCTGCATTTCACTCCTCTGGAATGGCATCTCTCTCAAATGTTCTTTATCTTAATATTGTTGAGTGACTCTTCTTTGCTGTTGAAGAGTCAGGGTTCATCTTTGGGAAACAAACAGTAAAAACAGAAACAAATTTCAAATGAGGAAAATAAAACAGGGAACTGAAATGCTTCCTTAGGCATAGAAATAAAATTTTACGGATCTCGTTTTTGTTTAAGGTCCTACACTGAAATCTGAATAATTTGGAGCACTGAATAATAAAAGAAATGCAAGCAAGCAGTATTTTATATGTGAATATTGTTAGATGTAGGACCAGAAGTATTTTCTTCTATCCTTAATGATCAAGCTAAAACATGATAAATATTAACACCCAGGACTCTCGTGGAATGATTCTTGCATTTAACTTGGCAGTTTATAGATAGCTGCCAATGATACAACTAAACTAACTACTTTTTAACATCATCTTAATTAAAGAAAAGCACAATGACACCATATCGCCTAGCTTCCTTCCGCATCCTCTTCACAAGGTAGAAGTCTCTGGAGAATGTAGGCTTTCTTTTCTTAGACTCAAGATAGGTGAAATTTATAAGAAACACTAGATTAGTTGTTTCTCTTAGTCCTCAACTTGGCTGTATGGGTTCCTCCATTTCGTGTTTTAAAAGTCAGAGGAATAGGTTTCCATCTTAGGGCATTGTTAAAGAAAATGGCTCTGCTTCAGCTGCATTGCTAGCCTGTACACCTGGAGCTCCTTTAAGCTTCTGGCCAGAGAAACAAGTCTTATGACATCTTATATTTCTCTTTTCTTTTCTTCTTGTTATAGAAATGGAGGGAGGGAGGGAGGGAGAGGGAGGAGAATATAAGTTCAGGGACTTTCTTCATTTATACTCATTTGTTGTATACTGATTTATAGAAGTTGAGATCTAACTGTCGGCATACCTGCTCTACTTGGACTGAAACATAAGTTATATATAAATTGAAACATTTTTTCCTCTGGGACAGTTATGTATAATAATACTAGTTCCATCTGTTACTTTATAAATTATAAAGTTAATAACATCTGAATATTATATTATTGATATTTGCTTTCATTTTAATGGTGAGACAAAATGTAACAGTTGACGAAGATTTTCTCAATAAGCAGACTACTACTGGCTTTAACTCTTCTGCCTCAAAAAAGTCAGGAAATCATAAAAAATATAAAAAACAGGTTCCATATAGAGGTTGGGCAAAATTTAGTAAGCATACACTATGTACCAACCATGTTTAAGATGCTGATTGGTAAAGGATGAGATTTACTAGGACTGACCTGTCACACACCTTTAGGGGATGTCATTCACGTATGCTCCCTACAACAGCACAAAGTGGAAGCACAAAATAAATAAAATTTTCATTGGTATCCTGTGGCCCCCAGAATGATACCATCTCTTCAGCATTAAAAGCTCTTCGAAATCTGCCATGAGCCTCCTTTATCATAATCTATGTTACTTTAGATTCAGCTACATAGAATCTGTTCACTGTCCACCTTTTCCTACAATTAGCCTGTATTCTTCTATCTCTCCAGGCCTTTTCTTATACTGTGAGCTTAATCTAATAGTGCATATCAAATAAACACTCACCTATTATATATGATAAGAAAACCACAAAATACAGCAAGGCTGAGCTGAAGGTAAGGAAAATTTAAAGAAAATAAAGCTAGAACAACAGTTTAGGCCAACTAAAGGTTGTACTAGTAAGTACAGAGGATGCTGATGGTTTGAGTAGGTGTATGACATGTGCAAAGTTGTGTCCTAGGAAGTCAAGCGAGATACAGCACAAAACTACTACAATTGTTAAGCAAAATAGAATCAGGCTCTAGCCTGGAGTAGAAATGAAGGAAGAAAATATAGAGAGATTTTTCAGGGCAAGAAAAGAAAATGGACAGATATTGCCTTGGAAGTTATTACATTAGTGAAAAATGATGACAGAGGGAGTCTTTAAATAAGAGAAAGACCATGAGAAAAGAGGTAGGCCGAGAGGCAGCTGAGGTGGGACAAAGGCTGAGTGGTTTGAGGAATAAAAAGGAATTAAGAAGAGTTTCTTCTGCAGCCATAAAGTGAAGTAGTTTTCTTGAATATTTTACTCACTTAAAAATCATCCAAAATTTCTTGATTAACAATTGAAAAAGCCAATAACAGTAAATATAGGACTCCAGAAATATAAACAAACACCATAGATGGCTTTTCCCAAGGGCATCTGCCAAAATTTGATGACTAGTGGGCTCTGGGGACAGGAAACAAATGCTAATGTTTCTTTCAAGGTATGACTTACTTTTTATGAGAAGTCTAAATAAAACTGGGTTCTCAAAGAGAACTAAAAATCAATCTGCTGCACCAGAACACCAAGGCAAATTGTATATTTCAAATTCGCTGATGTGAGAAAGGTAAAATTATTTTCTGACATGGAGCACAGGTCACATTTCATGGTGGTATGCGACCTGAATGTATGCTACCTCCATTAGTTAAAGATATTCTGGTTTAAGGGCTAGAGTTTTCAGTCAACAGAGAGATGGAACTGAAAAGCAGTTTGGAGAAACACCTCTTCCACACAGACCTCAAAAAACTTCTTCCAGATAAACTTCCAAGTCAGAAAAGTTTATTGAGGGGAGATGATCAGACTCAGAAAGATTCAAATATGGAACTTATTAGACAGAATAAATTTATATTCATATAAAATATTAAAAATAAAGGATGAATAAATAAAGAAGGACTATAAAAAGTAGAACTTTAGGAAAAATATTATAATCAAATATTAAATGGATGTTGAACATCATGTGAAATGACACATTTAGTGAACTGGAAGCTAGATCTGAAGAAATCACATTAATAAAAGAGATTGAAAAATATGTATAAGCAGTTAAGACAAACAGAAATCAGACTGTGAAAGTCCAATATATTTTTCTGGGAAGAGAAAATAAGCATATTTGAGAAGATAACAGCAGCCTTAGATATTAGCAAATTTCTTATGAGGCAAATTCAGTTGCAATTTTGAGTTTCCCCACTGCTAAAGCTCTCATCAGGGCCAACCCTTGGTTTGTGCCACCTGGCCAGAGCCAAGCAGTAGCAAATCTTTGAGAGTCGGAGTAGCTGCGGATCTTCAGATCATCCCAAGATGTTTCCTACCCTTCTAGGATTTTAATCCTCCCATCTTCCTTGACTCTGTAGGTCTCTAATCCTTTAAAATGTGATTGTTTTGTAGCACATCTGGCTTCTCTAATTGTTTTCAGTGGGAGCATGGAGTTGTTATGAACTACTTTATTCTATTAGGAAGTGGAAATTGAAGATGGTGTTTTCGGTATTTTAGCACAGGGAATTTCTTGGAGCATTTATGAGGTGGGCTGTGGCTGGAGAAAACTCAGAGGGAGAGGGTGGTAGTGGCAAGAGGGAATACATAGAACCTTGTAGGGTATGGTAAGAATTTGTTTTTTAAAGAACTGTAGGATCGAAATATGTAAGGACCCAATGTCATGAAGGGACAAGTCTCAAATGAAAGAAATAAGATATAGAGAAGGAATGAATTTGAGTGAGGGAAGAAGAAACCCTGTAATTACACTAAAGAAAGAAGCTCAGATCCAAAAGCACAGGAACACCTTTCCACTGCTATAGTTTATTGCTGAGTGGTGCAGGTAGAATATTGTAAGGATGAACAGATTGTTAGGTTCTTCTTACCCTCATAGTGCAAATAAGATAAAAGGCTGCATCTAGTTGAAAAGGAAGGAAGGAATCTTCTTGTTAGTACCAGTTAGGTTTCCATGAAGTTGAAAATGAAATTGCAGTGGTCTGAAGGTTTGTATCCCTATCTCCCGCCAAATTTATATGCTGCCCTGGCCCCAAGGTGATGACATTAAGAGGTGCAGGGCCTTCGGCAAGTGAGTAGGTCATGAGTGTTCCACCCTCACAAATGCCCTTGGTGCCCATATAAGAGTCCTGAGGGAGCTTGCTTGCCACCTCTGCCATGTGAAGATGCAGCAAGAAGGTTCCATCTAAAGAGAACAGGTCCTGAGCAGACACAGTTGTGCTGTGAACAATAAATACTGTGTTTATAAATTACCCAGTCAAAGGTATTTTGTTATGGCACTCTGAATGTACTAAGATGCTACGGACTATTACTTCACTTGAGATCATTTCTCCATTCTTCTGACATCAGAACCTCTTCTGAGGAGCCAACCCTAAACTGTTCTCAGTCTGTGTGATTTCAGTAGAGCCAAGCGCTTTCCCCTTCTCCTTCTCTTCTATCTGCTTGGCACAAAGATTGGCACATTATGACCCACAGCAACTGGATCTAGGATGGACGCAACTTTTTCTAGTGAAACTCAGTTTCAGGACGACTCTTAGTGGAACTGCTTTGCTGGATTTGCTGGACTATTTCTTGGGATCTACTGGTAGCTACCTTGTAAACACAAAGGAAGAACTAACACAGAGAGGACAGCAGAAGCTCAGAGAGGGAGACAGAGGAAGCAAGAAAAAAACTGATATATCAAACATGCTTGAGTACAGCTTTGTCTGTACTCAAGAACTACTACACACTTTCCAATTACATAAGATAATGCATTACTTTTCTTGCTGTGTCAGCTTGAGTTCTTTTTCCATGGTTTTCAAAAGAAAGATTTCTGACAAAAACTTATGTGAAAATTTGGAAATGATAGTTTGTTTGCATCTGGGGATTTGGAAAACATTAAAAACCAGTTCTAGAATTTCAAAGCAGTAACAACCTCAGAGATAAAGAAGTTACCTGGCAAAGTGCTTTGGCTTGCCTTAAATCCCATAGTGCATTAATGGTGGGTCTAGTGCTAAAATCCAAGTCTCCTATACTTTTTTTTCTCCAAGAAGGGATGATGCTGCATTTTCCCTTTCTGTTCTTGCTTTTCGCTACTGGATACTTTGTTCTTATGGAAGTCAGAGGAGTCTCCAACATTAGATTTAAGCAAGATAAGAGGAAAGCCAACCAGGGAGGAATGATTTACTCTTCCATAAGACTAAATTATCCATTAATAATCAATAAGCTTCTTCATGGATTCTCTTTGATAATTGATTGCCACACTCTTTACTCAATAGTGAGGTCTGGCAGAGGGTTCACTTCCTTGACTTCCAAATATCTTTGGCTATCAAAAATCATTTGTGCTTGATACTGTTGGTTATTTTGAATTTGCAGAAAAGCTGTGGGATGGAGTTGGAAAGCTTCTCCACGGAGTGTTTATGTGACTGTATGGAGGCAGTCAGAGGTCCACAGGAGCTGTGTTGTTTGCTCACTATTCAGAAGGATACAGCATTTATTGGATAGATCAACGGAGAGAAAATAGTAGTAGCAAAATAGCAGAGTGTGAGTGACAAGGCATAGGAAAACATCTGCACACAAATCAGGCAGGATAATTTTATCTCATCATCTGCCATACTTGGAATACATAAGAGAAATCTCTTTGGAATAGGCTCATTGGTGCTGCAAGAGAATATTCTTTGCTCTTAATGATAATTGTCCTCTGATTTCTTGGTTCCTTAAGATGCCTTTTGCATCAGATAAGCCCGTTATGAATATATGAAAAATATACTGATCAAGCTGAGTTTAAGCCACAAAATTCGAACACAGTCATTTGTCTTCACACCTTTGGCAGTGGGTCAAGGCAGCTGGGAAAGGAATTCAAAAGGTACTTCACTCAGAGAAAGTGAATGGTAACTTGTTAAGTAAAAAATATATTTGATGTCCTGTGTGAACCTTCACAAAACCCTCTCACTTGGGGTTTCTCTTTTTAGATCTGTAAAGTGAGAAAATTGGACTAAGTAAGATCTAAGGTCAATCCTAGAGTGGAATAGCTCTGACCTTTTATGCTGAGGAAAGAGAGTATGGCTAGGAGGCTGGAACTTCAGTCTGGGACAGAGCACTGAAAAATGAAGCTCAACCTTACACATAATTAAGGGCCTGCAATTTAAAATTACAACTGTAAACTGGGCACAGTGGCACACACGTGTAATTCCAGCACTCGGGAGGCTGAGGCAAGAGGATTGCTGAAAGTTTGAGGCCAGCCTGGGCTACATAGTGAGTTCAAGGCCAACTTGAACTACATAGTGAGAAATGGTCTCAAAAAAAATTAAAATTAAAAATAAAAATAAAATTATAGCTGTATATTTTTACAGAGATAAAAATGTGTTTCAAATAGGCTGCTTTGATACAGATGTGAGGAAACACTTTCACATGGTAGAAGGAGTGTAAACTTGCACAAACTTTCTGCACAGCAATTTGGAAACATATCAAACAATTAAAACACACGGATCCTTTGATTTGGACAGTATGCCATAGGTATATCTGCACATGGTTGAAAAGATTTTTGTATAAGACTTGACATTTATCAGGGTTTTTTTTGTAGTAGCATAACACTAGAAACAGCCTAACAGTATTTGTAACGGAATATCCCTACCATAAATATCACGTGACTATGAAAAAATAGAATTTATATTTGACAAGAAGATCTGAAAACATATTCATAAGTAAAGATAGAAGTATACAAATAACATATTTTCTTTATTCATTCATCTGTTTATGGACATACAGGCCACTTCTAAGGTTTAGCTATCATGAATTTTTTTTGTACCAAGGATCGAATTCAGGAATTCACGCTTGCCAGGCAAGTGCTGTGCCGCTGAGCTAAATGCTTGGCCCAGCTATTATGAATTTTGTTGCTATGAACTTAGGTAAGCATGTACCCCTGTAGAAGTAAAGTTCCTTGGTTAATTGATTAAAGAGAAGCTCAAAAGAGATGCTACCTCTTTCTATCTTCTTTGTGACCTCTGTATCAGGAATGGGTGTAAGGCCAGCAGTTATGTTCTAACAGAGCTGACCAGCAACTCTGTTCAGTCAACACTGGCGTAGAAAGGAACGGGTCTCTGGCTGAGATATTCCATTAATGGTTTCTTTCTCTATCTTAACCCTCTTCCTACAATTGTTCTCTTCCTTGTATGTTAACACTGTCTATCATAATTACTCATGCATTCATTTCTTCAACACTTTTTATAGTCACCTAGTACAATGAACATCTGTTTTTGTAAAAAAAAACAAACAGCAAATAAAAATAATAGTACATTACTGAATACCTACCATGTGTCATGCAGTAGGAACAGAATTTTATGTGGATTCTACCATTTAACCTGAAAATGACACTCTACAAAAATATTATCTCTATTTATCAGATGATAAAACTCAGATTCAGAGAAATCAAATGATTTATGAAGAAGATGCAGGTCAGTAAGCGGTTGAAATTTGTACTTGATATTTTCTGCTGCCAGAGTGTATGTGTGTGTCTACCCATATGTTGCTTTTAAGATTTCTTTGAGAGTGTTTGAAACATTTTCCTATAAAGGCAGTTAAATGCACAATAATTAATATATGCATATATACACATACATGTATATATAATTAATATATACACCTACATGTCAGGTGCTGTGCAAAGTTCTCAGCAAATGCAGGCAAACTGTTGACTTCCAGAAGGGACAGAAACGAATATGTGCTCCCGTGATACCAGGGTCCTATATCAGATTTGCACCCAGTATTAATAAGTGCAGTGTTTCTGGAAAGGTAGGCCTTTGCTGGAAAGGTAGACAATTTTCCCTGAAGCTATATGCTAACTGAATGTTATTCAATTAATCTGCTTTTAAGCCAACTCATTCTTTCCCATTAAAGTCTATTTTAGCCTTAACTGAAGTACATATATCCATAAAATCAAACTTATGGCTCATCAGTAATGTTTTTCTAGTACATGCTACAAAAAATATTAATATGGGAAAAGTCCATTCGTATCCTATCTAACATCACACTTCAGAAAATACTGGTTTAATGCCCAACTGACTCAGAGTAACAGGCTCCCTTCCAGGCCCCACGAAATACCGTTACTCAACTTCCATGTTCTACTGCTTACAGAAATATAATATGTAGCTACCAGAGTTTCCTGAGTACCAGTACATCCTCCCTGGTGATATATCCTGCTCCAGTCATATACATTTTCCGTCAGGTATCTACTTTTCAAAATGTTTGCATGGATATGCTATATAAAAGTAGGTTTTCGTAATAAACTTGTAATGAGTCAATGACGGATATGCAAGTTAGGTCAGAAATAATAAAAGTCTTCTTAGCAAAAAAGAGTTGACCAGAAGATTAGAAGGCGCCATGATCTGAAACAAGCGCTTTTTATTTTTTAAATTTTTTTGGTACCAGGGATCAAACTCAGGATCTTGCGAGGCAGGCATAGCACCACTGAGCTAAATCCCCTACCCAATAAATGCTTTTTAAAGTCAGAACTTGGGCTATTTTGACATGAGCGATATTCAGTAGTTTAAAGAAAGGAAGTTAGAAAAAGTTTAAGCTGGTGATGATTTCTCAGCATTTTTCCTAGGGATTATAAATCAGAGAGGAGTGTGATTTAAATTTGTGTTATATACTTAAAAGTAAATGTATACATAGTTTCTAAAAAAGTCAGAGTAATTCATGGAAATATGCAATTATTGAATCAGATAGTTTGACAATATTTTTATACATTTAGATATATATAATTAAATTCCCCAAACCTAATATCCAAGTAAAAGTAGAAAGATGTTAGTTTGACAATAATGAAACAAAAAATTAAAAAAGAAAAAAAAATTAAGAGGAGACATGAACCAAAGAAAGATTCATGTTTTCTTCAACACTAGGTTTCAAGTATTAACTCTTAAGCCTTGAAGAGAATCAGTTCTCTTGAATGTCTTCCAAGGAGTTGGTTAAACATACAGAAGTTAGGCTCCACCATGTGACTTCTGAAGGAGAGGTTTAAGTATGAGGGCTGGGAACTTTTGTTTTCAGCCAAACCCTGGGTGATCCCAAAGCACACCACATTTCACAATTCTGACGATGAGCTGCTAGTCATGTATGAGGAGAAATGGGTTGGAATTATGGAACCAACACTTATGTTTTAACTAGGATTAGTTTAATAATAAAAGAGAAAAATAAATAGTTCTTTAAACATTACTTTTCCTTCACAGTTTTAACTTCCAGTCTTTCTATTCTAACTTTTCTCCTCATATTTTAATGTTGCTGAAATTGACATGTTTCTTAACATTAATGGTTTTTCCTGAAAAAAAAAGTGTAACTTAATGTTATAAAATACAGTGGATTCTTACTCAGAGAAACGCCATATTTGACAGTGATCTCAAAGGTCTAGGGCAGAGACCATTGGAAGTGTTGTGAGGTCCCTTGCATGATCTGCAAGTTCTCTGCCTCCCTCTTCTGAGAGGCAGCTGCTCACATGCAGTGGTGAAACAGCTATCACCACCTCAACAGCACATTTTGCTTTCTTGTAAAAATCATTCTTCAAATTTAATCAATGGTTAGAGCCGGTGATAACAGCAGAAAAGTCTGAGTAACCATTTAACCTAAAAAGTGGTGTCTGAATTAATCAGTGTTAAACTGGTAGTAAAATAAGCTCCATTAGATGAATAATATAAATAATTTGGATTTATGGAGCTGTCCCACATTTAAGCAATGTTGCATAATTGTATTGGGAAAACTTAAATTATACAAAGAGAGTTGAGAAGCTCTCAGCATCTGCTAAGAACATTCAGGATCTACATTATGAGACTCTTGTATATACTTGCATGAATGTATACACATGCACCAGTAAAAATATTTATGCACACATCTACACTTACGTATGCACATGCCTTCAATTACACATACATAAATATTTCTATACATAGCCATATGAATCTATATAAATATATAATGATGTGTGTATGTCTCAAGATATTTAGAAATACAATTAAATCCTTTGTATTTCAATGACTTATTCTAATGTCAGTATAAAGAAAACAAAAGATAAAATAATTATTGTAATATTTTTCATTTGTTCTATTTGTACCTCCTTGTTTTAAGGTTCCATCATCTACTGTATTCCACTTTATTTATCAGTCTACATACTTCTTCCCTCTATTAGGCTAGAAATTATTATTATTATTATTATTATTATTATTATTGGTACCGGGGATCAAACTTGGGACCTTGCACTTGCGAGGCATGCAGCGGAACCACTGAGCTAAATCCCTGGCCCTAGGCTAGAAATTATTTAAAGGCAATGATACTCTGCTTGTCTTTGCATTCTTCAGTGGCTAACAGAATGATCTGCAAATAAGGGAGGTTTGGTGAAATTCAAAGAAATATTGAATCAATAAATGAGTCAGAAAACATGAGATCTATAATGAGCTGTTTTACTCTGATCTTGTTGAACTTGAGCAAATCATTTAATTTTCTTGGAAACCAGTTTACTCCTCTGCATTGCTATTAAACTGTTTTGGTTTAATTACTCCTTGAGGGATCTTAGAAATGTTTTGCTTCACATAATTGAATTTTTAAAAATATTATGAGTGCTATAAAACATGATGGAGATACATACATTCTGCTTCAACATACAATTTTAATCATTTCTATCAAATGTATTCGCTATCAAAAAATGTCACCAGTCACCATAATACAGTATACACATACACACAAATACACACACAGTCAAGTAAAAGATGAAAGTATGAATTTTTTAATACAGCAAAGTATCAGAGGGAAGGAAAAAACAAACAGGTTTAAAATCCAGAAATCTTGGGCTGGGGATTTAGCTCAGTGGTGCCACCATCTGCCCCACAAGTGCAAGGTCCTGAGTTCAATCCCCGTACCAAAAACAAAAAACAACCCCCCCCCCCCCCCAAACCCCAGAAATCTTGAAATCTCGCCTGGGTTTTGCTACCTCCTAGCTGGATGACCGTCATAAATGAGTCAATTCATTTCTGAGACTTCTTTTTCTTGTCTAATAAAAGATTACAATGACTGCTCTGTCTCCTTCTCAGAGTTGTTGTGAGGTCTATGAAGATAATGTGTATGAAAGCAGCTTATATAATGTAATGATGTACAAATGAAAGTTGTAGTTTTATCCTTCAAGACCAATGTTTTAATGATATTCAATTATATATTATCATGGCTCCATAAATTCAAAATTCACCAAGGCTCTGCTAAAAAGAAACAAAATAAAATGATAGACGTGATAGGAAACAGTTCTGAAAGCTTAATTACATTATGCAAATATAGGGTAATAGTATTTTATATCTTGATGCAGATCTCTGAATCAGTTATAAGGATGCATTCCCAGTAGTAAAGTGTCTGTGAAACAAATAAATGTGTCCAAATAGAGAGAAGCTTCAAAATCTTTATACTATTTCATATTTAAGCCAAAAGCCCTGTTTCTAAATCTTTCTGAACGTAATTCATTAGTGTTGAAAATAAAACATGTTATGTAACAACAAGCAATAGTAGAGACAGGAATAGATCTACCTTTAAAATACAACATTTTAGGGCTGGAGATTTAGCTCAGTGGTTCCGCTGCCTGCCGTGCAAGCGCAAGGTTCTGAGTTCAATCCCAGGTACCAAACAAATTAAAAAAATAAAATACAACATTTTATTTTTATAAGAACTTTGAGAACATGAGCTCAATAACAAAAATTAATAGAGTCATTAAGGTCAAGAAATAGATGATTGAGCCGAGTACGAGGGGAAGCATTCATCAGACCCAGACCTGAAGTTTTTTAGTCATGATGAGGTCGTTGTTATTCCTTTGAAAAGACATGTAAACTGGAATACTCTACTTAGTTACTCATTTATTAGCTCATTTATAACTTTATTTTGCATTAGGCACTTTGTTTGGAAGTGAGGGCTCAGTAGTGAATAAAAGGGATAGGATTTTTTTCCTTCTCAGATGTTTTACAGGCAGAGAAAACAAATGTTAAAGAACATAGAGGGAGGGGAGGGGGAGCAAAGGGGATTACAAAGAGAAACAAGTTGTATTATGTATGTGTAGCCACTCCAAAATGAGTGTAAACTGCATGTACTGCGAACATGAACAAAAAACAGTGTGAAAGCAACAGAAGCACTTATGAAATGCAAAGATTCTATAGCTTCTCACAAGGTATGTTTTTTTCTGATTTATTTCTAGTGCTACAGCTAATATTAGAATTCTTTTGACCTTTGTGGACCAAGCTACTTTTAAGATCAAGGTCTTCAGAGAAGAACCGATGTTGATTTCTCAGGTTCCTTTTCCTTATCTCTCTGGGAATTGTAAAAACTTGTAACTCACCACCTTTCTGAACACTTGGGAATGTTTTTATAAAATGCATGATTTACTATTTGCCTCAGAGCTCTGTAAGGGCAGGAACAGTGGTAAATTTGTCTTCCTATCGCCTAGGCTTGGCGTGGAAGGAACACAATAGATTCTTGAAGAATGCACCACAATAAATGAACAGATGCTACCAACACACACACACACACACGCGCACACACACACACACACACACACACACTTCAGTTTCTCCACTACACCGGGAACCAACTGCATTGGCCCATTATATTGAGGGTCCCCTGTGTTTGTTTCAGCCCAGGCAAGAGATAAAGGTAATTTTATCTGATGAAACAATCTACGGTTTCTAGGTCTCAGTTTCCACATCCATTAAAGACAGGATTTTGGGATAGTGTCTCATCCATTCTCATCCATCCTGCTTCTATTTTTAACATTTATTTTATGAAAGTGAACATATTTCACACGGATACCTTTCCAAAATCATATGAAATCTGTGGAAGCAGTAGGAACAAATATCCCAGGGAACCACTATTTGAGCCCTTTTAGAAATAATACTTACATTACCTGCACTCTCATTTCTTTGTGAGGCTTTCTCACATAAAATTGCTTTGCCAATATCAGTTAATGGTGAGAGGAGGAGGGGACATTTTAAAGCTAGGAACTGAACGTTTCACTGGGTTGCTTCCTCATCCTCATTAATTTACACAACATGAACTACAAAGTACTTTGCACGCACCCCTTCCCCTCTGGTAGAAATAATAGTTATGTCTATGAATGTCTAAGAGCAAAAATAGGAAGGCTGCACATTTCAAAGACAAACACCTCCCATTTTCTTTCTCAAGTGAAAGCCGAAGCAGTACCCTTGTCAGGAATGCTAAGAATTGGGATACATTTTCTTTATTATTATTATTATTTATTATTATTATTTTATTTTATTTTTTTGGTACCAGGGATCGAACTCAGGTCCTTGTGCTTGTGCAGCAGGCAGTGAAACCACTGAGCTAAATCCCTGGCCATTTTCTTTATTATGCTGAGTTCATGGATTTGAGTGATTCTAGTTAGAGTTCCTGTAAGGAGTATGGCTAAGGAAAGGAGAGGAGTGAGAGGAGTGAAAGCAGAACGAACTATCCACACTAGCAAGCTCCAAAAGTAAGCTACATGTTGAATAATAATATATTGTATAAAACTAAGGTGGCACATTTTGCATTTAATATTTCTAGGCAGGAATGGTATAATGCAGCTGACTCAGATTTTTTAAAAAATAAGATGTGTTTAACAGCAACAATATTAGGAAAAACAATATATGCTAAACTTTGCTGAACATTCACCATGTACTAGATACTATTCTTGGGTCTTTCCATGCATCAACTTACTTCAAGCAATACAAATCCCTTTTTTATTTATGAGGAAATGAATAGTAAAAAATGGTAAAAAGCATAGGTACACTGGGGATTGTTCTTTATTAATTAATGTCAAACTGGGTGATTCTTATCAATCCCTAGTCAGTAAAGATAATTCTGAAGGCTAGGAAAAACCTCCAATTTTAAAAAAACATTAAAAAACAAATAAAATGATAAGGAATAACCAAGCTAAGATCTGGGGAAAATAGGAACTGACAACCAAATACATAGAACCCCTGGGGGCTTTTTGTGTAGTGGTATTTGCTGTTCCAGGGGAGATGGTTAAGAGACTAAAATGAGTTTTTGATAGTCTAATGGGCATAGATGGGAAAGGCTGGAATCTAGACAAACTACCCTCACTTTAGGTTTGGATTTCTGAGTGCCACATTCTAAAGGTTATGTATAAATAAATAAGTACTTACAAAGAGTAGATCTTGACTGTAAGTCATCTGAGTTACCAGCAAAATCTCAAATCCAAGCTTAGATTAAGATAATTTCAAATGCTATTACCATAATCCTGGAAAAAGCAGTAGAAAATGGACTTCTTGGAGTGGGAGGTGTCAAACTATTTCTGTTATTACCAAAATATCACTTTCAGTATATACTCAAAAGTCACCAAACACAGGAGTCAAGACCTCATGAATAAGAACATAACAGAACCAAGAAACAGACACACACAAATACTTCAAATATTTTAATAAATACAAAAGTCCTATAAAACACTATCCTTCCTTAATTTAAAGAGTTAAAAACCAACACTGAAATTTTTAAAAGCAACTTGAAAATATGAAATGTTGTATAAGAGTGTAACAATTGCTTTCCATTGCTGAGACAAAATACCTGACATACACAACATAAAGGAAAATATATATGTATGTTCTGCCAAAAATGTACACACATCAGGAAAAGAAAAAGTAATAAATAATAAAAGCTAATACGCATCCATGCTGAGGATCTCTTGTAATTGTAGAGGCCAAAGGTAACGTATTAATCTCATCATACCTCAATAAATTTAGTATTAAAATATTTATACAAGTTTTTCTTTTCCTAAAGTGTATATACTTTTTTATTGTTTGGTACTGGAGATTGAACCCATGGCCTTGACACTGAGGTACATCCTCAGTTCTTTTTAAATTTTTATTTAGAGACACGGTCTCTCTCGTTGCTACATTTCCCAGGCTGAGCTTGAATTTGTGATCTGCCTGATTTTGCTGCCCAGAGTGCTGGATTTACAGGCATGTACCACCACATCTGGCTAAGGTGGAAAGATTTATTTTGGCTTATGGTTTTACAGATTCCAGTTTATGTTAAGCAGAATCCAAGGAAGAAACATCATGGTGGAAAGGCACATGAGAGAAAAGATGTCATGTTATGATGGTCAAGAAGCAGAGAGGGAAAGGGAGAACCAGAGAGAAACAAGACAATATATACCTTTCAAAGTACATGTCTAGCGACCTGCCTCATCCACTTAGGCTCCATCTTCCAATAATCCTATAGAGTTATGAACTCATCAATAAATTAATCTACTTGATGAAGGTAGATCCCTCATGATCTGCTCAGTTTCTCAATTCCCAATTCACCACTGGCAACTGAGCCTTCAACACATTGAGGTTTTGGGGGACATTCTGGATTCCAACAGAAACAAGGAGATAGGGGACAGAACAAACTAGAAATTATAAAACTGACACTGAATAATCAAATTTAGGAAATCAATAGATGAGTTCTTTAGAAGTTTAGATGGGAGGATAATCAGAGAATGAAAGACAGGTCAAGAGCATGCAGAGAACAAAAGTTGGAAAATGATTCATGATACATTAGAAGGTAAAAGACACAACATAAAATCTGTTGTACATTCAACAGATCCATTGAAGGATCCAAGAGACAAAATGAGGTAGAGGCAATATTGGAAGACATAATTGCAAAGTTTTTCTATAATTGGTCAAACATACAAATCCACAAATGCTAGGAGTAAGTATCATCAAGATTCAAGGACAAAGAGAAAATGAAATCTTATATGCTGTCAGAGGAAAAGAGCTGGGTAGCCTACTAGTGAACAGTTAAATTGACAGTTGACTTTTCAACAGCAACATAAGAACCAAAAGTCATCACAGTGGTATTTTGGATATACTGAAAGACAGTAATTGCTAAATTAGACACCTGGTGCCACTGAAAACCCTGTAATTTGAGGGTAAAACAAAGACATGTTAGATGCATACTAAAAGTTTGTAAGGAATTTTCTTAGGCAGAAGGAAATGACACAGGAAAAAATAAGGAGCAGAAAAAAGTAAATATCTCGGGACATGTAAATGAACACTTATTATATAAAGATTATGAATATTTCTTATAATAATTCACAAAACTACTAGCATTTAATTCTATAATTTCAGAAGAATTGATATGGTTTTAAGGATTAGGAGGAAGAAAAATGTATATATTAAAGTTTGGTCATTGATAGAGAAGAATATGCTGTAATTACCCAGATTGACAAATAGAATGAGTCCATAACTTCTAAATTAGTAACAGTAAGTAACTGAGTGATTAAAAAATGTCCTATTGGGCTGGAGATGTAGCTCAGTGGTAGAGCACTTACCTAGCATGTGCAAACTCATAGGTCCAATTTTCAACCTTGAATAAACAAAGAAATAAATATTTCCTATTGATCCAAAGAACTCAAGAAAAAGATGCAAAAATATAGAACTATTTGGGCAAACAGAAACCCTATAATGAGGTAGCAGATTTAAATTAAATATCAGTAAGTACATTAAAGTCAGATGAAATAAATACATCAATTAAAAGGTAATAATAGGGGCTGGGAATTTAGCTCAGTGGTTCCGGCGCCTGCCTTGCAAGCACAAGGTCCTGAGTTCAATCCCCGGTACCAAAAAAAAAAAAAGGTAATAATAAGTACACTGGGAAAAAACCAAGCGAATAAAAAAGCAAAAATTATATGTTCTCCAAAGAGTTTATTACATAAAGATATAAAATAATTAAAACAAATATATGTATATTTATGTTACTATATGATACACATCATAAAAACAAAATTTAAAGAAATCTGTAGTGGCTGCATTAATACTAGAAAAATAGACTTTATTAGATAAAAATGGAGTAATTCCATAATAATAAAATTACTCCAAGGAAGCTATGTCACTTCTAAGTTGTATATATCTATTAATATAGCATCAAAAACATAAAACAGGGCCTGGGATTTAGCTCAGTGGCACTGTACCAGCCTCACAAGTGCAAGGTCCTGAGTTCGATCCCTGGTCAAAAAAAAAAATACAAAAAACATAAAACAAAAGTCAACCAAATTATAAAGTGAAACAATGGAATCCATAAACACAGTAGAAGTTTTTAAAAAAATCTTCTCTGAGTAAAATGTAGCCCCCTTCGAGACATCTAGTGATGTTATTTTTTTTAAATCACATTTCTCTCATATGAAAGTGTGGGTGGAAATAGGTATCACCTTCTTAATTTTTTCCCAAGTTTTAGACCTCTTTGGAAGCTGTCATCTAGAGATGATAAGTATATTTTTTAAATTATGGCCCACTATACTTCCTTTCCTTTATTCTGTGTTTTTAAAGACAATTTGCAATACAAAATTATTGTAAAACCAGTAACTAACTGAATGATTTGTAAAGGGTTCTCTGTGTCTATAATATTAAAAAAAAAATCAACTGATGTTTGCACTAGCTCCTCAACACTGGTGCAAATGACTAATCTTTGCATTTTGTTTCTGCTTGCAGTTTTCACCCTGACGGTTTCATAAATACCCGTGCAACCTTTTAAGGATGTGGTTATAACTTGTGATCACAGGTTCTGGGTCTGCCTTTTTGATCTTTTGAGTTATTTCCCCTCTGTTCTGTTCTTCCCTCCTCACCTCTCCTCTCCCATTCTGTGCTCCCACCTTCTGCCTTTCCATTTCTGATTACATTTCCTGCATGGGAGGTTCCCTGTAGCTTCCTCCTGAATACTCCTCATCATGAATTTCCAGACAGCACAGCCTTGTGGATTTGCACCTGTGAACTCCAGAACCCCACAGATTGCAAGTTTTTTCATTCTTTCTTTTGTTTTTGTTGTTATGAGGTTTTCTTCCTGAAGGAATGAAGAGTATTTGACCTGAGATTTAAAAATATATAGCCAGCTGTTAAAAAGTACAGCTAATAAATGGATAACATAAAAGAGGATGTTAGTCATAGGGAGAAATGAAATTATTTTGGCCTCAGTAGAAGTGAAATGAAGAAGAAAGGAAATCATCTGAAGGGGCTGTTTGGTATTTTGTCTGGTGAAACAATATTATTTATAATTTTCTGTTCTCTTGATATGAAACAATTGAATAAAAAATTAAATGTAGAGCCAGGTGTAGTAATCCCTGCCCTCTGAGGGCTGAGGCCGGAAGATCTCAAGGTCAAGCCCAGACTGGGCAATTTAGGGAGACCCTGTCTCAAAATGAAAAATAAGGGCTGGGGATATAGCTCAATGTGAAGGGCCTGAGTTCAATTCCCAGTATCACTAAACTAAAGGTAGCAAATAATTATGGTTCATATCCATTTGCATTCTCTTTTCTCCCCTCAAATCCCCATTTCATGGAGAGTGCAGTAATTTTACAAAATTAGTATAGCTACATAGCAGTAGCAAAGCAATTCTGAGGGAGAAAAAATAAGAATGTTTTGTGGTTAATTATATTTTGAATTTAAAAAAATTTAACCATACATAATTAGCACTGTATTGTAACTAAAGGAAGTAGTGATGATTTTAGAATTAAACTAATACATTTTAATACATTAGGGTTGATCTTTTTAACTTAATTGCACTCATATCTTGTTAATCTCTTTTTACTATAAGACTGGGAGAAAGACAACCACACAGCCTATATAATCAACCACACAAAATTCAGGCAAGTGTGTAGTTTTGTCAATGTATTAATTTACATGGAATTTATTATCTTAGCATCATATAAATATTTTATAAAATGGCATTCGTTATTATGATTTTAACCTCTATTTTCTAGTTTACTTTTTTTTATTAAATTCTTTTATTGGTACATTGTAGGTATACAACACAATTACATTTCTCATTGGGAATTGTACCTTTACATAATGCATCTTGGTTCTTATTTTTTCCCCATTCCTAGCCCTTCCTTCACGCCCTCCACCCTTCCCTATTTACAAAGACTTTATTGCCATTTTTTCCATTTCTCAGCATTTTTCCTTTCCCTTCTTTCCTTTCCCCTGCCCCTCCCACTACCCCTAACCCTTGGACCTTTTCTTCCTATTTTGCATTATCAATTATTCATTCTAATCATTGGTACATTTTAGGTATACAACATAATGACATTCATCATTGGAAATTTGCACCTTTACATAGTCTCTCTTGGTTCTTATTTTTCACCCTTGCCCAGCCCTCCCTTCAACCCCTCCATTCTTCCCTATTTACAAAGATTTACTTACATTTTTTTTTTTGTTTTTTGTTTTGAAACAAGGTTTCACCATACAACCTGATTGACTTTGAATTCACTATGTAACCGATTCACTATGTAGGTTGTTCTCAAACTTGCAATCCTCCTACCTCAGCTTTCTGAGTGCTGGGACTATAGTCATGCACTGTCATGCCCAGACTCTCTTACATAAATCATTTTTAAAAATTTTATATTCTGCACTTAATCTGTGAAAAAAGATTTCATCTTTAGAGAATAAAATACAATTCAACCTCACAAATTAGCAGCCTCCTACATAAGTTAACTGGAAGCTTCTCAAACTAATCCAGAGATGACATAAAATAACTCTTCCAAAAATAAACATTTGTATTATTTTTTTAAAAAACTGTTCAAACAATATGGGCAAGTTTAACCCAATGACTTTGTACATTCTAGGTGGTATGCTGAATTAAAACTTTCCCTTTGGGCTATTAATATTAATTTTAGACAATACCAAAAGATAAGGGTTTTTTGGTAATCAAATGAAGAACTTCTTTTTTCCAAATCCTCTGTGCCTAATCATAGACATTTCTTTAAAAAATGAGAAATCATTGGTCAAATATGGTCAAAACTTGATACTTTCTTGGCCATTCCATTGGTGAGTGTGTGCAGATCCCGGAGAAGAGCTGTGTGGCCCAGACTGGTGCAGGTGCAGGCAGATCCCAGCCTAGGCTCCTCCCTGACCCAGAGGCTCAGGCACACCTGGCCAAGCCAAAGGCCCACCCAAAAAGGGGCTACACAGGCACATGGGCTTCAGCCAGAGGCCCACCATATCATCGGCCATAGCCACAGACCTGCATAGAGAAGAGCTGTGCAGGCACACAAGCAAAACCCAGAGTCTTGCCTAATAGCATTGATAAGTGTGTGGAGATCCTAGCCAAAGCCTGTGCAGACAACAGGAACTGGGGTGCACGGTCCTCAACCAAAGGCCCACCCAGACAACAGCTACATAGGGGCCTCAGCCAGAGGCACACCTAGATACCATCTCAAGTGTGCACAGGCCCCAGCCAGAAGCCCACCCAGACAACAGGTCAGCTAAGGGATTCAGAAGGCCACCACTCTGAACCCAAGAATTGGTGTACTGATGAGCAGCAGACTAAAGGCTGTTCAGTGGCTTGCTGAGAATTTAAGACCACTGGGTGAGCAAAAATTCACCTCAACAAAGACACAGCAGGCTGCATCTGTTGAAATGAGAAGACATGTAAATAAGTCTCAAAACCAGACTTCCAAATCACCTAAAGCAACCCCAAAGGGCAACGAGATGGAACAATCTGATACTCAACCACCTGGACATAATGAACTGGCTACAAAAGAGGACCTGGAAAAAATGAAATCAGAAATAATTTCTGAGATAACAGCAGAGATTGTGCCCATAGTGCAAGACATGATTAATAAATCTAGAGTGGACACAGGTAAAACAATAAAAGGAGCTGAGGAACATGATGAATCCCAACATAGGAAACAAATGGAATCCATAAAACACATGCAAACAGATTTCCAGGAGATTAAAAGCTCCACTGAAACTTTACGCAGCAGAATGAGCCAATGTGAGGACAGAATTTCAGATATAGAAGATAAGATTGCAATTAGTGACCAGGAAAAGAAAAAATTTCTTTAAAATAGTAAGGGACCACGAGAAATCAATCCAGCAGCTGCTAGATGATGCAAAGGAGAATAGCATAAGACTGATGGGAGTTAATGAAGAAACAGGAGACTGTGCAGATGACATAAAAAAACTGTTCACAGAAGTGATGGCAGAAGCCACCTCTGCCCGCCACCTTCCACCTCCAGAGAGGGGGAAGGAGGAGCAGCTGGTTCCTGGCCAGGACCCACCCTCAGCACATTTCCTGTCTCCGCTCTGGACAACAAACCTAGGCACCAGACTTCCAACCAGAGAGAGAGAGATGTCCTCAGGTCACAGAGCCCCACTGCCACTGCCTGTGACTGGACACACAGCCTGAAGTCATTTGAACACCATCGCGTCCCTACGTCATACCTCTCAACTCTCTTGACTTGTGTTCTTGGGGGGAAAAAACGTTCCTTTCTAATAATAGATACTTGAGTTGATTGAGTTGTTTTGTTTTGTTCTGTTTTCACTTTGGTCCTGGATATAATGAAATCGTGAATATGATGACGGATTTTCACTGTGTATACTAGCAATATGAACACACATGCCAATATATCCTAACCCATCTATGCGGTTACATTTTGGATAACACTAGAATTAATCTTGATTTGCTTACGGAGAAACAACAGGAACCACGGAATGACTGCTTATCATATAAGAAAGTTACATCCATGATTCTGAGCTCCCTACCACAAGTTTTTCCTCCTAGGTTTTCTGTGTTCTCTTTTTATCCTGAAATGCATTTATTGCATTGAGAGGTTGTTTCAGGGGTGGAAGCCAGGGTTCCACTTTCGGCATTCATTACAACCAAAAGTGAACCCCAACAGAGTCAACAAGCATCCTTGGTGTTTTATGGATTTTGAGCTAAATCTATGAGCCTTATTCAATATCTATAATTCTATGTTATTTTTAAATTACAGGAAATTAATGGAAGATGTTTACATGAGGACTGTTTGCCCTTACTGTGCTATGAATGAATTTTTGTAGTGTATCTGAGTGCATGTGCAAGAGAGTAGGAAAAATGTTTCTGAAACAAAACTGGACAAATATTTGCAATGAAAAGTAAATTTAAAGATTGCTATAATTGTGCTATAGAAACAATGCAAGTATTAAAATACAAACACACACACACACACACACACACAGTCACACAAAAGAAGTGATGCCAAAAAACTTCCCAAGCAAGGGAAACGAAATTGACATACAGATAAGTTAGGCACATAGGACTCCAATTAGCTGTGAGCAAAAAACATCTACACACAGGCATATAATAGTTAAGATTCCAGAAACCCAACAGAAGAACAAAATTCTACAAGCAGTTAGAGAAAAGAAACAAATCACATATAAACAAAAGCCATCAGAATTACAGCACACTTCTCAACACAAACTCTTAAGTCAAGGAGAGCTTTGAGTTGATGATTTTCAAGGCCTAAAGGAAAACAGCCTCCAACCCAGATTGATGTACCCTGCAAAACTATCTTTCA
>NW_004624774.1:7167981-7180384 GCF_000247695.1 Heterocephalus glaber
GGTGGTTGATTATCAGACTTTTCCACCTCCTTTCCCCCAGAGTTTGCCTTTTGTGGGGTGGAAGTCTGAGTTTGTGACTTGCTTAAATGTCTTCTCATTTTTGTTTTTGGTACTGTCCTTGGTTTAGTTCCTGGGTTAATACATTGAAGTTGCTTATTATAAGTATCTTTGTTGATGTATTAAGAACCCTTATGGAATGACTGCTTCTCAGATGTGTCTTCCAGGTATAGCTGGTCTTTATGTTTTGAGTCTCTAATGGCTCTGAGGCTGTCTCATTTTCATTATACCAGGAAGGACAACTGATTAGACCAATCACAACACCTTAGCCCAAGTGATACAATCAGCAACACAATAGCATCAAGTACCTTTTAGAAAATGATAATTTGTGGTGGTTATTAACCTATCACCTTTAACTGTGAATTAAATCAAGATCAAGGACCAATCCAACTTATTTTTATAGTGAATAAACTCTTCACTATAGCAACTTTACCCTTCAGGATGGGGAGTTAGAAGGAGTTGGGGAGGGAGGAATAGGTAGGTAAAGGGATAGAGGAAGGTTAGCAGTGAGGCCAAAGGGCACAGGTGAGAGAAGGAGAGAGAAGAAAAGAAAAATAAAGAAGAAATAATAATTAGGGCCAGAACAGGAACACAAAGTGAGATGAAGAACAATGTGGGACAGCAAGGGAGCGAGGGAAAGAGAAAGAGAGAAAGAAAAGAGAAAAATGAAAAATTTAAAAAGAATAGAAAAAGAAGAAAAAAATCCAAAATAAGAGCAAAAAAAATAGTGGTAATTTTGAAAATAACAAATAAAAAATAGAAATGAAGGGCCTCCTTCAGGGTATGTCTCTGCTGTCACAATAAACATCATGGGCAGCAGTGTGCAGTTATAAGTCAATGAGTCTCAGTAAGCCAGTCACAGACCCATGAGATTCAGGCAGATTTCTGGCTGCAAGTCCCAAGTTGAGCTCCCTGTCCTCATGCAGGGTTGAACTCTGCAAGGTTCTATTACAGGTTCCAGCTGCCTTTCCCCTGAAGATAGTTCAGGTTCAAATGGGAGATGATGATCCCTCCAACTTACCAAGTACAGTGGTTTGGTGTGCCTTTATTGCAGAGATTCTCTTCACCTTTCCAGTGGGCTTCAGTCTTCTTCAGGGAGCCTGAGAGAGGCCCTCTCTCTGTTGTTCACTTCTGCAACTCAGGACAATGGCCTTTATATGCCCCTGTGCCTCTGTAGTGTGGAACCAGGTAGCTACACAGCCAAGAGGCCGGGGGGGGGCATGCTGGGGGGGATCCTCACAGTCTTCTGCATGCAAGTGGGTGGGGCAAGCCGGAAGGATCAGGGTGCAGCCACCCACTTCTGACCCCAAGGCCAAGCTCTGGACTAATTCTTAATGTTCTCTTTCATCATGTACTTATGGGGTCACTGAAATTCTATTAATAGCTGTTAATTACCAACATAAAAAATAGTAAAAATTTGTTGTTCTAGAATTTATTTACAGCTATGTATTTCTATATGTCTCAATGGTGAATATAGAAGAAAACACAGGGCTGACTGTGTTCTTTTGAATAATAATAATTAGTAGAAAATTCTACATGAACATTAGTAATATTATGGTTTAGATCCAGAATATCTGCCAAGACTGTCAAGTGCTCAGGGGCAGGGCTTTTGGAACGTAGGGTCATCAATAGAGTCATCCATTAATGAGTTGAGGAGCCGAGTGTGCTGTTAGGACAGTGGTGGTAAACCTATGGCACAGGTGCTGCAGCCAGCTATTTGTTATTACTGAAAGCCCTAAAAGGTTTGCCATTGCTGTGTTAGGAGGTGGAGGCTGGTTAGAGGTGGGTTGCTGGTGGTGTGACCTAGGAGGGTTTATTTGCCTCCCTAGCTTCTTCCTTCCTTCTTTGCTTTCTGTCACCATGATAGGAGTGGCTTTTTTCTTCCTAGGCCCTTTCACCATACTGTTTCTGCCTGGGAGCCAGCACATTATGGACTGAAACTGAGACAAAATAAACCTCTCCTCCTTTAAGTTGTGAATGTCAGGTTTTGCGTCTCAGTAATGAAGAAAATGATTATGACAAGTAATAATAATAATTGTTTACTGAATATTTATTAGGGATTGAAAGTCTAACCTACATCATGCCATTAATCCTTACAAAAACCCGATGAGGTAAGTACTGTCACTCCCACTATTTGCGTAAGGAGACTGAGGCCTATAGAGGTTCAGCAGATTGCTAATGTCAGACAGCTAGTGATTTTTCATAAGATCAAGATTGAAACTCAGCTCAGGCTAACACAAGTCTGCCACCTAATCTTGCTATGTTATATTAGAATTCTGTAATTCTGGCACTTTCCGGGAAATGGCTAAGATTAAGATCTGTATGATGCTTATAGAATTTTAAACTGATAAGAAATTGCCTGTGCAAAAGTATTTGCAATTAAATCATAGTTTAAGTGAGATTTTTAAAAAACCTATTAAACATTGAGGCTCTTAAGGAGACACTTGGCTATCAATTATTTTGGTCCCATTGATAAGTACAAGAGTTGACAGGTAGTTGTTACCACGTAATGCTTGTTGAATAAATGTGGAAGAAAATATAATTGCTCACTTTATGATAATATTACTCACTTTAGGTCTGAGAGGAGGTAGAAGATAGGCTGAAATGGGCTACTTCAGTTCATGCTGGGCTGTGTCTTACAAGACTGGGAATGGATACAGAATGATTTTCTTACAGTGTTTGTGCTCTTCCTCCACTACTTCATTCTTACTCTTTCAAGTTAGGCTTTTGTGCTGGTATTTTCCATCTTCCTTCTTACACCCTTCTGTTTTCCTACTTACTCTCCATAAACCTCCTGAACCTCCCATTTACAATTGCTGTTTCAGCAACACTGTGTGCAAGGTTATTGACAAGATGGATCCCTTTCCAAGAAGCACAATGGATACCGATTTGGAGGTGCAATTTACAAACTACATGCAGATCACAACAAACTGCTAATAAACTGCTTTCTCTTTCTAATGGGTGTGAATAGAGAGTAATTTATCCTGTGTTAAGGGAGGTGACAGAGGGGAACCCTGAGGACTCACATGAGTGTCTGTAAAAGAAGAAAATGCTCTACTGCAAGAAGCGATGCAAGCCCTTCCTGTTGACAGTTAAAAAAATTTTTTTGTTCATTTTATTGGTACATTTTAGATATACATAATGATCACATTCATCATAGGGAATGTGTACCTGTGTGTAATATATCTTGATTGTTCTTTTCTCCCCCCAGTTTCCTCCCCTCCCTTCAACCCCTCTTCCCTGCCTTATTTACAAAAGCTTTGTTTTGTGAGATGATATGCAAAGGGTTAGAGCAGGAATACCCCAAAAGTAGTATTTTTGTGGATTTGCATATGGAGGGTTGGGACTCTGAAGAAGGGCTCCTCTTAGACCCTTGCCATCCCCATGTCTATTTCGATGTGTCTTTTTCCTGCCAGGCCCGCATTTAAGTGCTTGCTCTGGTAACAATACAACCTTGGCCAAACTACTGAAATTATTTTAGTTTCTGTACTTGAAAAAAAAAAGTGGGTGGTGCTAAACTCAAATCAGACAAATTACAGAATATGAAAATCATATTAAAATAAACTGCAAATGTTGCTTATTATTATTATAAGCATCACCTTCCAGAAGTTTCCACTAATTGAATGATTAATACTTTGTTGATGACTAGTCTTAGTTAATCATTGGATGTCCCAATATTCTGTTTATTTGGCATGGTACTTGAAGCTGTTTAGTTATTGTACTTTCTAGCAAATATTCTTGTTGGTAACTCACCATAGATTCTATTTGTAGAAATAATAAAGCCAGCACAGTGGGCAGAATAAAAACTGGTTTGGAAGTTAGGAATTTGGTAGTTCTGTTCTCAGTTTGGAGTCCAACTTCTTACTACTTTGAGAAAGTCAGGAACATTAAATGAGGCATGGCCTGTAAAATAATGCTCCTTCCCAACTTTCGCTTTAAACTACCTTTAGAAAAACATAGAAAGCTGCTTCTCATCTGTAATTCTCAGGAGATAGGCTTTTCTAATGTATTTAATTTTTTGTTAATTAAAATTTTCTTTCAAACATTACCAAAAACATTCTAGGAAGATTAATCCATTTGATTTAAATATCAGCTATTAGGGGGTTTACTTAGAGTTCCCTTAATCCTAGATTTTAAAGATTTCTGATATTTAGTAGTCATAAGTATGTTTGACACAAATTTGATGAGTCCCATATTTTCAACAGTGCAGATATACAGGTAACTGATAGCTATTTAGGGAATTTTGGCTTACTAGTCATGCGTATCTGCTGAGCATACTATTTTCTATTTGAATTCCTGAGTTAGAGAAGAAAAGCAAGGTTTGGGTTTTTTTTTGTTGTTGTTGTTTGTTTTTTGTTTTTTAGGTACCCAGGGACCAAACTCAGGACCTTGTGGTTGTGAGGCAGGTGTGGTACCACTGAGCTAAATCCCCAGCCCCCAGAAAAGAAAGGTTTGCTGGAAGAGACACTGAGCCTAATATGGTAAGATCTAAAGGGTCCTCAATTAACTAACCATGCATGACATATGACTTATAAGACCATGTAATTGTTTATCCACTTCTCCTACCATGAGGATAAACACTCACCTGTTTTGTGAATATTTGATGTTGAGTCCAGCAATCTCCATTGAAGAACATAAATTTGGACACAAACCCAGAATAGTTCCAGAAATAGTCATTATAAGAATAGAAATTGTGACTGCTGTACGTAATTTTAATTTCTGAGATTAAAATATTGTTTCATCTGGTAGAATGAAAATATTTCCCACTTTGATGTCAAAATATCTTCCAATAAAATCAAGTATAGATCTGAAGCCTATGATTATCCTGACATTTTTCTGTGTGCCTACCTGCGTGGAACTCTGCTCTTGCCTTGCTAGAATTCAAGATTATAAATAAAGAAGGATGTAACTTTATTTTTCTTTTTTAGACTAATATATTTAAGTACTTCTTTTTCTACAGACAGAAATGGAAGCCTCTCTTAATAAAGAGCACTGAGATTATAGTTTCCCTCAATGGAGATTACACTTAGAATTGAAGTTTTCAGGGCTTGCAAATATTACACTGAGCAGAATTTTCCAACAGGTCTCCTACTTTGATCATCTTTATCTCACCAAAAAGAATGCAATTAAACTGTGACAGACCTCCAGCTTTAGCTACTTAAGATAATATACAAGGATTTGTTCTAGCAGCTGCTGATGAAATTTGAGATTCTTCTTGTGAAACACGTTCCTTTCTCTATTGGAAAATAATATTCTCATTAAAGGTAGTCAGAATTCTTTTTTCCCCCGATTTTACATTAAACAGTATCGACACCCAAATAATCAACACACTATTATTATTTGGGGAAGTAGGGACATATAATTAGTTCATTAAGTAAATGCTACCATGGTTGGTTATTTATTAAATACTGTTAGAGTATTTAGCATGCATTCTCCATGTTGTTCTGCTATTAGCTTTTCATTTCAGATTTAAATTCTTTTAATCATTTCTCTATGGTGAATACATTGAAATTCTTCTCTTCAGTTTGGAGATATGATGGATTATTGGTGATTATATTCACTTTATTGTCATGGAACCCCAGGATTTATTCCTCTTGTCAAATAGTAACAATATCCCTACTAATGGCCTTCCTCCCCTTTTCTCCCCCACTACTCTTCCTAGTGATCAACAACCACTGTTCTGCTAGTCTTCTTCTTGCTTAAGTTGGGTTACCCTAATGTCCAAGCTAACACAAATGTCTTATTTAGTGCATATAGGGAGATGTGATCTTTTTCCCAAAATGTTATAATCGGTTTAATGCTTGGCAGACAAGCGATATTTAAGAAAATTCAGTATATGGAAATTCAATGTATATGTCAGGCAGACAACCTACTTAGCCTGAATACTACCTTAGAATTTCACTTGTAGAACATTAGTTAGTTGTAATGATAAGTGTGTTAGTAAATGTGAATTAGTAGCTTAGGTTTTAGAGAGCGAAAAACTCAGGACCAAACACTGACTCTATCACTTACCTGATGTGTGAACTTGGACCAATTTTTTTTTCTAAATTTCCATCTTCAGAGAAAAAGTATGATAAGTGTGGAAGTTATCTTACATGGTTGTTATTAAGATTTAATGAGATCATGAGATAGTTAAGATTAAATGGGCATTAATGTTGAAGTTTTCACTAATGTCTAAGTTGTAAAGATACTGCAAATCATAGAGAGACACCTCATCAAAAGGGATACCTGGAGAATCAGTTTTATGACCCTCGGGCCTTCTATCCAAGGATCTATAAACAAGATATAGGATACAGAATGACCATGAGCAAGAGGAAGTTTGTCTGGATGATTTGGAGAAAGAGGCTCTGGAAGGTGCTATGTCACACCTATTCCTTCACCCTTTGTGAGTGGAAAGGGATCCTTTCCCTGAAGCCTAGTGAGGGGCTTTGCAACCACTTGAGGGGTCTCCCAGAGCCTTGAGCCCATGGACTTGAACACCAAGGCAATTTCACCAAGAAAGGTGGGAGGCAGCAGAGAGACAAAAGGTGCACTCTATAGAGAGAGCAGGAGGGGAGGTGGTCTGGGCTGCAGGTGCAGGGTAATTGCAATCTCTCCAGCCTCTCTCGCAGGTCAGAGAACATGTGAGTTTCATGTTTACACAACATGAGGAGAAGAGGTGTCCCAGGTGTGTTCTCCCTTATGCCTGAGAACAGCATCTGGAAAGGGCAGTGGTACTCCCATGTGTCTATGGAAATGTGCTCCAGACAATGGCAGTATGGGAGGGGTATTAAGCCATTAGCCATATTGCCTGGCTCCTAAAAAACTTGAGGAGCCCATGGAAGACCCTCTGAAGGACTCACACAAACATCCACAGTTGGAAGAGTCAAATTTGAGGTTCTATTTCTTCTTGTGGAGAACACATAAAGTGGAGGAAGGGGGGGAGGAGGAGGAGGAGAGGAAGAAGAAGAGAAAGAGGAGGAGGAAGAGGAAGAAGAGGAGGGAGAGGAGGGAGAGGAGGAAGAGGAGGAAGAGGAAGAAAAGGAGGAGGAAGGGGAAGAGGACGAAGAAGGAGGAGGAAGAGGAAGAAGGAGGAGGAGGAGGAAGAGGAGGAGGAGGAGGAGGAGGAGGAGAAAACACAAAGCCCTTTGAAAACAACACCAGCTTTGGTAATATTTTCTCTGCCCCCACTGCCCTTCCCTTCCCAGGGCTCCAACTTCAGAGAGAGAGTTGGAGAGTGAGAGAAAGACAAAGAGAACCTTCCCCTCCCCACACACAGTCAAGTTCAGATTTGTGATCGTCCTCTCAGATGGGCCAGTCTAATTTCTGAATTGAGATTCTATAATTTAAAGAGATTGCATAGACTATATCCACTAACCAGAGAGACATTACAGACCCTGTTCATTTCCCATCCAGAGTCAGAGAGACTACACCTAGTACATACGTTTTAAAGACCACAATGGGAAACAAAAGTATTTTGATTCCTGTTGCATAACAGTGCTTGCTCAGTATAACTGCTAATGAAGATAACCAGGTCTTTCTGTCTTTTAATGAATTGGAAAATCTTATTTGCTGGCCACCTTATTCACACAATTGTGTGATACTTTCATTTAGTTCCACATCTAATTGCCATCGTGGCCTTAGCCAGATGCTGCCATGGGTAAGGAGGGCAATATATACTGTAGCACGTCATGCACAAGAAAATAATATGGAAAATGAGAAATCACAACACTGAGGTCAAATGTCTAATTACAGAATCAAAACAGATATGCAAAAACAGATATGAAGAAGAAATTGGGGACTAATTGCCAACATGTGCATAACAAAAAGTCATTTATTACCAACACACTGAAGCTGGATTACTCATTGCTAAAGGTTAAGGACCTGTGACAAGTCTGGTTGCAGTCTTGTTCCTAAATGACCAGGCTCTTTCATGAAATTTCTTTTGTCTGTCTGCTTACTGAGATCCTTCCCCTGCTAGAATTTGGTAGCCATCCTGATGAACTTACCCTGCTGTGCTAGGTCCATACCCACTGATGCTCTGCATATGTTTAGAAGTTGCATGCAGTGGTCACAATTATCCTGAAATAGTTGTCTTGCATGTTCTTTTCTCATCTCCCTGATGTCCTCTGGCAGGATAAAAACTGAGGTTAAAACTCCGACATCAGGCTTTGTTTCCATGACCAGTGCTTAGCATGGTGATTGGCACTTAGTTTATGCTTGATCAGTGATTGTTGGGGGAAAACTGTCTTATTATCATTATTGTACCCACCTTGAAGAGCAAACCTCACATACAGAGTTGGCAAGGTGGGATACTGTGTCCAAAATGAGCTGTGGGTTTCTATGGAACAGCATTTTAATTTGATCATAAATCTCTAGTGCTGGAAGGCCCCTGAGAGCATTTATTGGTGTGTCCTGCACAGTATCCTAGATATCTAAATTCTCATCACAGGATGAAGTTGATCAATAAAGAGAGCCCTCTCCCTTCAGATATATTACAGACATATTCTGCTGCAAGAACCATGATTAACTAAGATACCAACTTGACCAGTTAAATATTCAGTGCTAAGATATCAATCACTTCAGGTGATTGATTGAAAAAAAATTATTTTCCTTAGCTAAACACTAAAATAGTTTCACTAATTCTCCAAATATAAATTAAAACATTTTCACAGAATACAAATTTACATAATCCCACTGATAGCTGTATTGTAAAAACTTATACCTACTTTCAAGAAAATATACCTTTAGCTTCAAAATGTGATATAACAAAATGTTATGTCTAAGAAGGTAAAGATTGTAAGTATATACTTTTCCCTAGAAACAAAGAACTTTGCTTACTTCCTTGATAAATTCAGTAGAATAATATGAAATTTTCGTTTTACTTTATATTATTCATATAAAATTGGTAGTATCTTTTGGAAAACATATAAAATTATATTATGTGGAAATAGGCAGTGGGCAATACTCATTTCAGATTTTAACTAAAAAAGTAGTTTTTCTTCAGCAAAGCACAGGAAAGTGTTTTCTTTCTAGTTCCAGGAAAAGCTTGTGGGCTATAATTAAGTATTGAACTTATGCTACTAATTTAGAATCAACAGACACTACAATCAATACCTGAACCTAACTAAAGCCTGGGTACCAGCATCAGCAAAACTGCTGAAAAGATACAGCACTCAAGATGCACTCTGTATGCTGCTCTGCATCACCAACTCAGAACAAATGAGGCACAGGTATATTAGTATGGACCAAACTATAAAAAGATCAGCTCAAGATTTTACTTAAAAACACACACAGAAGCACATAGGCACACCATACTAAAAGACAGCAGAGCTGCCACTGGAAAACCAGACCACTAAATGTGGATGGCTATTTGATAATGCTTTATGTGTGATCTTCTCTTGTTCCCAATAACCCCTACAACAGATATGGATAGATAAGTAGATAGATAGATAGATAGATAGATGATAGGATGATAGACACACACACATATATCAGTGAATTTGTTGGGGCACTTTGGCAGGGTTACAACATGCTCCTTGAGATAACCAGAGACATCCTGGTTATGTTAAAAACCTGGTTTTGCTAAAAGCTCTGAGGCTTGTTTATACAATATAACTAAGGAGCATGGCAGGCCCCCTGCCCAAACTTGGCTTTCCATGATCGTGCTATCTAATATTCTACCTCATACTCACTGAGCTCTTCTGTGCCAAGAAACAGGTTGTTTTCATTCCTTCCTTCCTTTGTAAATATTCAAGAATATTTATTGAGCATTTACTATGTGCCAGCTCTAGGGAAAACAAATGATGAAATTTGGCAGCCATGGAGCTTGCAATCTTGTGCAGAAAGACAAACAATAACAACTAAAAATAAGTATTCAGTATGGCAGGTGACAGGTGCTAGTTAGAAATATAAAACAAAGAGAATAGAGATGTGGGGTTTCATTTATTCAGCAAGGCCAAGAAAAGAAAATGCAGGGCTCCATAAATGTGCATTGTGTCCATGAATGAGAGCAGTTTTACATAATCCTACATTTGTTTAGTTGGTCTCTAAAGAAAGGAGGCCCAGGTGGCTTCCTTTTTAACTTTCTGAGTTGTTTAACATCCCTACACTGTTTGGATGTTAGGAACAAATTAATTATTGAAATATGAGTATTAATTGCTTAGAAAAATGTTTAGCACAATTCTGGCACATGGTGGATATGTTTTAAGACTTGTTGACTTTTATTCTTGAAATAGGGCTGAAGTTTGACTTATTCTCTGGAATTTCACACACTGTTTTTCAACCTGCAATGCTTGGCTTTCTCCCCAGGAAAAATCTCCCCATGAAAAAATCCTTTAAATTATCATCATAATCACAATCAATTATGAGCACTTACTGTGACAAATAAATGCATTACTGTATTAGTTCTTTGGATTGTCATCTTATTAATCTGCATAGTAGGAAGTACTCATTATTTTTTTTTTCTTTTGGGTAAGTGAACATGCTTAGCAACCTGCTCTGTATCACAGGGACTGCGGGAGGCAAGATAGGCTCGGAGCCAATTAATCTGACCTATGGCAAAGCCCGTGTTCTTCATCACTCTCAAACACACTGTCTAAGCAAACCTACTGTTATCTATTTAATTTGAAGTAACTTTTGTACAGAAGGACAGTTATCCTGCTAAATGTACAAAATTCACTGATGGTACTTGAATAATAGTACATCAGTGAGTATGTATGTGTGAAAGAGAAATCTTTTCATTATACTCTGTGAGGCTTTCACAATAAAATGCAGGCATGAGTCTTTGATCACAGAGGAAATTTATAGCACTGAGATTTTAAAAATATCTTCTGTGCACTGTGGGAAGAGGTTAAGGTTAAGCAAGATGGAAACCTGGATCAGTAATCTATCCTTATTTGTGCCACTGTCCCAGAAAATAATTCACAGACAGGTCATCTGCTTGCACAGTACAGTGCCACTGAGTTTTTATTAGAGAATGTTCCATGACACCTAATATCTTAACAAATGTAGGGAATCTGCCTAGTGGGTTTATCTTCCTTCTATTGTCATTTATTGTAAGGCAGAGATGGCAAATGGTTTAGAGCTTGATACAAACATCCTGCTGTGGCATAAGTTTGCCACCACTGGTCTAGGGTATTAGATTTGAGTTGGCTCTTATTTCCTTGTGAATTCTCTGAAGCTACCAGAAGGCCCTTGAAGTCCTCCACCTTTTAATGATGTTCCTCTCCAAAAGGCTCAGCCTTGAAAAACAGAATTGAAAATTATGGTCTTCTGTAGAGCATGGCATTTTTCCAAGTTTAATCAGAAACCTGAATACAATATTCCTTCCCTATAGCATTCACTGCTCTCTCTCTCTCCCCCCTCTCTCTCTATCGCGCCCCTCCCCCATGCCCATTTTCTCAAAGAGAAAAAAATGAATAAATTGGCCAAATCAAAATTGGTCTGATTCCAAAGGTGAGCTAGAGAGAACCTAGGACAGCAAATGAAATGTTTTCCCAAGTGTGCTTGCCAAAAGAGTCTTCTTGGAATGGCATGCCATATTTTGTAATGACTGTGACACTTTATGATAAGGAACCACCAGGTTCAAAATTTACCCTTGATATGACATCGTTAAGAACATGCCCAGACTCTTAAAAGTTCAGTGGATTTTGATGTTAGTAAATGGATTACTAAAAGCTTTCAAAAGCCAAGTTTGATTTAGGCCACTTCCATTTTGGAGGCTCCTGCTGTATTAAAAATGAATAAAACTTCAAAATAATTTTTCAGAAGTTTTTATATATTTTAAACCTATTAAAATCATAAATACTGGAGGTCCTGAGTCGCTCAGAAGATGCCAAATCACCCCACTGCAGACAGGCAGGTCTGCCCATGCCCTACCTAGGTCCTGAGTCCAACGGAACACTCCAAATCAGCCCACTGCAGACAGGCAGGTCTGTGCACGCCCTACCGAGGTCCTGAGTTGTGTGGAAGACACCGAATCACCCCACTGCAGACAGGCGAGCCACCTGATTCCACACTACAAAGACGCAGAGGACACCAGACCACCAGACCAAGGTACTGAGTCCCACTGATCCCAGATCAGAGGTAGGGGCTTCCAGGCCACCAACCCTCCCACCGCTCCTGGCCCAGAGGGAGGGGCTTCTGAGCCTCCATCCCACTGCTCCCGGTCCAGAGGAAGGGGTTTCCCGGCCACCACCCCTCTGGCTGTTCCCAGCCCACAGGAAAGGGCTTTTGGGTCACCATCCCTACCGCTGCTCCTGGGCCCTGTCCCACCTCACCCAGCTCAGGGGAAGTAATCTGTGCAGGTGCTAACAGCCCCCCTGCCCCAGTCAAAATGAGAAAACACGTAAATAAGTCTCAAAAC
>NW_004624774.1:7185525-7212942 GCF_000247695.1 Heterocephalus glaber
GGGGAAAAAATAAGAACCAAGATGCATTATATAAAGGTACAATTCCCAATGAGAAATGTAATTGTGTTGTATACCTGCAATGTACCAATAAAAGAATTTAATACAAAAAAAAAAGATTTAAGTATTTAAAGTGGCTGATGAATGTCTTTCAGTCCTGCCATGGTATTCATCTTTGTAAATGGATCCTAAAGTGGACACAGCATCATCACTTCAATAAATGTCAGATGTTCTTTGAAAATGAGATCTATCCTCCACTCTTATTATAGGTTCTATAAGCTGCAAATGAGTGCAAACTGAACATAAGATCCCATGGCAAAACACAGACAGACAAATGTCAGGGGACAAGAGATTTACACTAACCCACTAGTGAATGTCCTAAGGACAACATATCAGCAAAATACTAATCACTGCAGAAAAATGAAGATGAAATGGTCTTAAGATAATTTGTACAACTCAAGATCTATTATATTCCCAACTTACAGGTTATGCTGTATTCTGTTTGATTGACTACTCCTTGTTTTATTAACAGGAAATTTCATCTCGTAAATAGCAGTCTTTTTTATCTCTGTGTCACCACAATAATAACCTGTGATTAGACTATTGCTGAAGCAAACTTATGTGCCCTCTGGGTCCACCTGGGAGGGTAAGAACATTCATCCTTCTCTAATCACTGCTGACCGCCATCTAGACTTTGGCTCTCAGGATTTGAGGATTAAGCCTGTGTGCTTGATTTTTATAGCTTTTTGTACTCTCTTTTATTGCTAGTGATTATATTTCTCACAACTGCAATTGAGCCTACAAATAACAGGCTCTTCTCTGATCTATACATTTTTATTTACTGGGAGCTTAAAGACTAAAGAATAAATTTTGTTGGCTGTGTCTTTTAGGAAAAGACACAACTAGCCTAGAAGTGACATTATTATAAACATAGGATATAGTGGATCAATTTAAGTTCCTGACTTTGGAGAATTTATTTTTGTATGTTTGCCTCTTCAGATACTCTCTGAGCCTCACATTCTTCACTCACAATAATGTGTAAAAATTGCATAAAATTTTGGTGAAGATTAATGTATTTACCCAGATGTGGTAGCACACTGGTGAAATCCTAGCACTCTGGGAGGCTGAAGCAGGAGGATAGCAAATTGGAAAGTTGGAGTCCAGCCAGGGCAACCTAGTGAGAACTTGTCCCCCCCCCAAAAAAGTATTTACATAGTATAATAAAAATAGATGCCAAAAGAGTATAATAGTATTATATATGCGGCAGGTATTTATAATCATTTCTGATTGTTGTCTTGAAGGTAGATGAAGTTGTTAGAGAGCTGAATGCTGGGGAAATTATATCAAATTTGAAATTCTGGAAATATAGGATCAACTTAGGACAATCTAAAAGTAAGCACATGGTCAGAAATAGGTAGACTCTTGTATGTGTCAGACGCAGTCAGGAGAGACAGGTATTCTCTCTTGGGATTCCATTGAGCAAGTAAGCTATTCTGACAGTAGGACTTGACCAAAACTGAAGAACTGCTTAGTGGTCTTTCACTCAGAGAAGCCTGGTAGAAGTATTTCCTCATCTAACCCTGTCTTAGAAAAAAACCCCTGGTGACGTACACTGTATCCATGAAAGAAAAATAGGAATTGATGGGCCAGGGATTTAGCTCAGTGGTTCTGGCGCCTGCCTTGCAAGTGCAAGTTCCTGAGTTCGATCCCTGGTACCAAAAAACAAAAAACAAAAAATCCCAAAAAGTAGGAATAGACTTAACATAAGTACAGGACTCCAATCTGTCAGAAGAACAATTTACTGGAACTAACTGCTCTTCTAGAACTTCAGGTTCTCTTATGCTTTATAAAATAGTTTTATATTATAAATGTGAGAATCCATGTAAATATAATAAATATATACGTAAGTAAAGCATAAAAAGTAAAATGTAGAAATCTATTTAATGCCCCTCACACATACACAGCATTTGTCATGGAGCCTGAAACATGTAAAATACTCAAGAAACATTAGCTAGTTCCATTATTATAAAATTAAATACTATACTCATAAAGAATCAGTTATAAAGTCTGTTTTTTCTTTGAAGCTATCTTTATTCATTAGTATTAAAATATACTTTCATTTTTAAAAACATGATTATTGTTCAGAAATTCCCGTAACAGTCATTTAAAGCACTACAGCTGTTCATATATATAATTTTGTAATTTGGTGACCTATAGTCTACCAAATAGTTGCTTGCTTTAGTGTAATTTGATTAGTGATTCCTACATCTTTGAACATTTGAGCCATTTTTTTCAGGTATTAAGAATATGAAGTCAATGTGTTAAGGCAGAAGGTTGAACTTTTCTCCTAATACTTGTCAGCAGGACCATCCCTCAGTGCAGAAGAAACTATCCAGTGTCCAGCATATATTGACAACCAGGCAGCATCAGTCACAACCAGGACGTGAAAAAGACTCCACATAAACATGAATGTGACCCTGCTCACCCATGCACCAGAATGCCTACATTTTTACCCAGTATAGTCATCAGGAGTTCTTTGAAAGTAAAAGGTTCTTGTAACCTTGGGTGGTGCTGTGGTGAGCTGGAAAAGGCTGACCAACACCAGCAGGGGCTGTTCCACGGGGTGCAACCAGGCAATCAACACAGGAAAAAGAATGGCTCTTCGTTTTTCAACCAGGGATAAAGACTGAAAATTATTACACATACAAATGTCCCTGCCAGCAAAAATGTTTAAAGTATGAGCTCTAAGGAGCCAGAGTTTCTGTTCTGAAGGTTAATTAAACCAGTTAAAGAGTATCAATTAAAACACCGGACACAGCAGCCTGAGAATTCTAGCAATAACCATGCACAATTACCAATGATGTCAATAAACACAAAGCAAGGCTGACTTTCTGTTCAGATGCAGCCTCGTCACCACTCAGTCTATCTCGAGACTTCACCATACATTACATGAAAGAATTTAGTAGTTTCTACTAATATCCCTCTTTTCCAGACTCTGTGTCCTGCAAGCCTTCTTCAGGGTGCCATAAAAGTTACCGAGATCACCTTTTTCTACTTCAAATCAGTGACTTCCTCTCACCAGGTTCCTTACATTTTATTTAAACCACCCCAAAGTTCAACATCAGCCTATCAGGTGTATTTTCTCAGATTACCTCTCTTGTGCTGCATTCTAGCAAAACTCAACTTTCACTGTTTCCATAGGTGTCTGTGTATCTTTGCGTGAACTACTTACTCTGTGTGGCTGTCTACATGCCAAATTTCTCTGGGTTTGCTTAAGTCTTCATTTGCTGACATACTCTCTTCAAGTTGGATTTCATAGGCTACCTTGAACTGGTGGCCATTTCCCCACACTTTGTTATTTATAACAATAACTAGGAACATTTATTGAATGCTAACATTGCCCTGAGCCTTCTGCTGAAGATTTCATACTTACCTAGCAAATGAGAAAGGTATTACATAGTGTTAAGGAGTACAAAATGCCAGCCTACAAATCCTGGCTCTACCGCTTATTGACTGCATGAATTTGGGAATTTATGTTCTGCATACTTTGCTGTCCTCATGTGTGAAAGAGGGATAACGATAAGAACAATAATACCTAATAAAGGTATTGTGCAGATTATATAAAATAATGCCCGGCAATCCCTTAGAGCAGTTCCTGGCACACTGTAATTGGAAAATAAATATCTGATGCTGTTGCCAGTACACTTCACAATTGCCATGAGATGGACACTTTATTTGTATATTAGAGATGAGGAAGCTGAGGCTTAGAAAGGTTGAAAACATGTGCAAAGCTACACAGCTGATATGTGACACCTAGAAAACAAACATAAATCTGTCAACTTGTCAGTCCTAACCCCGAGATCTTATTTTCTGAAATATGGCAGATCTGTTGTCTTTGTTTTCAACCTAGTGATTTTCTTAAGGACTAAGAATGATGGCAACTATTCATGTTAGTATTTATTAATTTTTTTAGTACATGCCAGGCACAGTCCTCAACATTATTCATGCATTATCCCATTTAATTCTCACAACAGACTCAGCACTCAGGGACTATCTTTACCCTCATCAAATAGAGAAGAAGCCTGTGTCTTAGCAAAACTTGTTCAGTCACACAACTTACATGTAACAGAGCTAGAACTCAAAACCAAACTCTTAGCCTAAATTGAGATCCTGGCCAGCTGGTTATTCTCTTTCTCTGCTGATCTTCCAGTTCTAATGATAACTATTTTTGTGTCGCTTGGGGTTTTGTTAGTTGTCCAAGTATCAGACGTACCTGACAATTTTGTCGGTCAGGAAGAGCAGGACCCTACTTGCGCACCATTACCTATCAAAAGTGTCTTCCAAGCAGTAGGTAGATACCTAGTTGATGTTGGGCTGAACTGAGATTCATGTAGGAATTTAGATGATGAATAATCAAATGATGCATAGGAAATCTCTGGAATACATGAAAACACTTTAAATTAAGAAAATAACTGGAGTTCAGTTCCTCCACTGGTGTTTAATAAATGACAAACAACTTTCACTTTAATAATGTGAATAAGCGGAAGAGTCAGGATTTGCAGCCTGGCATTTTGCAGTCCTCAACACTGTGTAACACTTTTCTCATTTGCTAGGTAAGTACAAAACCTTTAGCAGAAGGCCAAGGGCTTACTTTTGTTTGTTTTACCTATCAACTACAAACCTCAATTTCTACATTTACAAATAGATGATCAGAATAGTACCTCCCTCTTAAGATTGTTGATGAAATTAAATAAGAATATTCAGAAAGACCACTTTGAATTATGTATACGCTCAAAAAAGTTATGATAAAGAAAAAACCAGTATTTTTAAGCCAAGTAATGAAAAAATAGCCCCTTATCATTCAAATTGTTGTTCTTGTCTAGATCTAAAATCTTTCTGAGGATACGTAGAGGTAGATAGTAAATATTGTGAAAACAACTTTTGTGAGGATGAGGGAACAGAAAATAAATACCTCACACCATAGGGGAAAGGTCCTCTAAAATGGCCAGGCATGTGAAAAGTGGCAGAAAGGGGCCATTTTGTAGTAAACAGCTCCATTCTCGCCCAGGGGACCAATCCCCAGGGGAAGTGTCTGTGTTGTGTGCAAAGGGACCTGTGGTGAGGGTTTTCCTTTGTTCTCCATTCACACTGACAGAGTGAACTTCACATGTACGATTCATTTCTTTAGAAATTCTCATCTCTAGTTCACTAAAAGCTCCAAGATTAAAACTGATGTAGAGTATGAAGGCCAATAAGAAAAAAAAAGAGTAAGTACATAGATTTCCCAAGGAAAATACATACAGGCTCAATATCTACCTCTCTCCTTCCATGAAGGAACCCTATGTCATGTACAACTGCAGCGTTTGGAAATTCCTGATTCCAAATTGTTATGGACTGAATTGTGTCCCCCCTCCAACTAATATATTGTAAGCCTTAACCTTTGATGTGACTATGGTTAAGATAAAGCCTTTAAAAATGTAATTAAGGTTAAATGAGGTCATAAGAGTGGGATTCTGATCTGAGAGGACTGGTATCTTTACCAAAAGAGAAAGGAAGCAATGCCAGAGACCCCTTACTGAGTGTACACAGGAAAAGCCATGGCCATGGGAGGACTCAGTGGGAAGGCCACTACCCACAGGCTGGGAAGAACCCATCCCTGCCTTCACCCTGATACTGGACTTCCAGCCCCCAGAAGTTTGAGAACATAAATGTCTGTTGTTTAAGTCATCCATTCGGTAATGTTCCATTTCAGCAACCTAAGCAGATAATGCATTGATTGATATTTGTATTAAATTAATTGCCATCCTCCCACAAAAATAATGGTTATATCTTTCCTGGGAAGAGTCATGATGGCTTTCAAGAGACAGGATTTTTGTGTCCCTTTCATATCCAGGGGTCCCTTTGGGAGATATATTTGGTGTTTTTAGGTTTTCATACTTCAGATAAAAAGAAAAATTAGCAGCACTCCCAAATTTTACCCTTGTTTTGCAAAGTCTGTACTTCCCAGCAATCTCTTCCTTAAGTACCAGGCATCACACATGGGGAAAGCCCCCAGGGATACCAAGACCAGCCACACAGCCACAGCACACTTAGCAATGGCACAGGCTCTTGGTTACGTGGATTTTACTCTTTTACCTTCTGAAATTTAAATTCTTTCTGGTTGAAAGGATTTTACAGTTCCATCTTCTTAGGTCAGTAATGCTGGGCAATTTTTGGTCAAGGAAGGCAGGATATAGCAGCAGACTGCCTGACTGATGCAGTTCCTCAGGTCTTTAAGGACTGCAGGTCTGAAGTAGTGGTCTGGCTTGTACTGATTGACAGTGTTTATTCTTCCTTCAAAAAATATTCTTTGAGGCCTTTCTGTGCCTGGTCCTGGGCAGTGCTCTGGGAAAAGAGCAGCAAAACAGTAGCGTGTGTCTTTACTGCAGCTTACAAACTAGCATGCAAATACAGACCCTCATGCAGATTAACCATATTAACAATAAGAAATGATCTGGTCATGGCAAACACAGGAAAGGGCATAAAAGAGAGGAATGGATGGCTAAATTGTCATTTGGAGAAAAATCTGAACTGTGGTCAAGAAGGGCTGTCAGGGCTGACGTTTGATCTGTGAGGAGGCATTGGCCGTGCTAAAATGAGGAGAGAAGTCAGGGAAATTGTACAAAAGCTCCATGCAGGGAGTTGCCTTGCTTCGTCTGAAAATTGGGATGAAGAGTGCAGCAGCCAAGGCAGAAAGGGGCACTAGGTTAAGAGGGTCATGCAGAGTATGGTTAGCAAAGCTGGGGTGTACTCGGATTGCTTTGAAAAATGACTGCAGGAGCTTTAGTCAAATAAGACATAACATTCTTTCATTTTTAAACAAGTATCACCCTCACTAATGCAGCCTGTGGCCTGTTGTTATAAAGTCTGTCTGGTGGATAGCTGTGCCAGTCACTGAAATCTTGTCTGTGGCTGCTTTTGTGTGATAAAGGGAGAGTTTCGTGGTTGTGAGAGACCTTATGAACCACAATCTGGTCCTTTGCATAAACGTTGGAGAAGCTGATGTGGACACAGTGGGAGCAGTGGGAGGCTGTGCAGTTACCCAGGGGGGAGGTGATAGTGGCCTGGACCACAGCGGCTGGCAGCAGTAAAGATGAGAGGAGGGACATGTTTTTCAAGAAGAGGGGACAGAATTTGCTGATGAACTGAATGTGATGAGGGACATAGGAGAGGAGAGAGTGGAGTCAACAAATTTCTGGCTTTTGGGCTTGAACAGCAAAGTGGACAGCAAGGCCATACGTTGAGATAGGGTGTTCTGGGGGAAGAGAATTATCATGGGAATTGCTGTTTTAGGGGCTCTTTTTGGTTTTTGTTTCCTCAGTCTAATACAGGGATCCTCAAATTAACCCAATGACTTCTTTTATCTCCTTGTTCCATAGCTTACTGGCATTTTCTTGGATTAAAAACATAAACTCCCTGAAGGTATAAACCATGCTTATATTGCTCATCATTGCACCGCCATGCTTAATGCAGTGCCTGGAACATAAAAGGAGCTCAATAAATATGGTCCTGAGGTGAAGAAATACCTAATATTTACAGAAAGCTTACTATGGCATGAGAGGCTTTAGGAGAGACTTTGCATTATATTATATTCCTTAATTTAATTCATTAGAAGTCCTTCATGCTAGTTTCTATTACCCAAATTCTACAGAGTAGGAAACTGAGACTTACAGAAAAGTGATCAAAAGCACAAATGCCAACCCTACAGTATGGAATCAGGATATATTACAGGGTGAAGGGAGCCAGGTACTGATTGGAGGGAACTAGAAGGCAACAGCCTTCTTCAAATGGGCAATTATATGAGCTGTTGCTCCTAAGGATTAACTGAGCACTGCTATAGCCACACAAGTTTTCTGTGTATGATTTTCCCAGAGAAACTAGAAATATAGCTTATTCTTATAGATATGTAATTTCTTCATTAAAAATAAAAATTTAAAAAAAACATGTTTTCCTAGAGTACATGTCAAGGAATCCAGTCTTAGCAGCTGCCTCTCACACATTTTTTATGTACTGGCCACTTTTCCAGTGGGAATAAGAGCTAATCAAACCTTAACAAATATCATCAGTGAATCTGACATATCACAGTGTCCCTGTGTGCTCAGCCAAATGCATTTTTTGTTGAAGGTTTTCTTATAATAGGTTGCACTAGGCACTTGCTTTTTGTGCTTCAAACTGTATTCATTCTCTGAGGCCTGAAAATCTGCTTGATGACTACAATGAAACACCAAATCATATTGTCTGAGTGGCTAATGAATTCCTGTAGTCTTCCTAATACAATGATGCAACCAGGCTGACTTCATTGTGCCAAAAAGCCACATGGATTTACAACTGAAGACACTGGATGTTCTTCCACCACCACCACCCACCTATTTTTTAAAGATTTGATTCTTGTTACTAAGTTTGGCTTTTGGAAAATTGACCCTGCATTAATGTTTTCAACTTTAATTTCACAAAAATGGGAGATTAGAAAATGCCATCACAGGATTATCTTTCCAATTGTCAGCATAAGAACCTCTAAATAGTGTAATGAAGAGGGAAAGTGTATGCTGAAAGTTTCTAACAAATTTCATTTGGTGAACAATTACTGAATGCCTATTATATACTGGATCTGTGCTATGCCCCAGGATACAAAATGAATAAGCCTTTGCTGTACTCATAGCAATCACTGTCCAGTGGGAGAGACAGTCCATAAAAATACATGAGACATGCTATAATAGAATGATCACAAAATGCTTTGGGAGCATGGATAAAAGGATGATTAACAACAATTTCATGAGAGCACAGCCCAAAGAAGTTTAGGTCAAGGAAATCTAGACAAAGAAGGTTACTATTCTGCTCTCAAAATAAGGAGGGTTAAAGTTTCAGATTTCAGGTATATGAAGAGGTGTATTCTGGGTAACTCAAGCAAATGCCTACAAAGTTTATCACAAGGGAGATTATGGCACTTGCACTTAACTCATTCCTCACAGCAACTCAATAAATTAAGCTTGTTTTAAAATTCTACTTTTTAGATTGGCCCAGAAAGGTGAAATAATTCAGCCAGCACCTTTCAGCTAGTTATTGACAAAATTTGTATTCTTTTCCAGGTCTGTGCAACTTGAAATCCTGCTATTTTAAACACTAAACTGTATTATCAGGTAGGGGAAGCAGTGAGTGGACACATAGGTATTTTAGCTTGAGGACTTGAGATTCTATGAATGGACTGGTGACATGAAATTTTCCTCTTCCAGTGTCATGTTCGCACTCAGATAGTTTTGGATTTTGGATTTTCAGATTAGGGATGCTCCACCTGTACAAGACTTGCACAGTTAACTGGCTTCAGATTTTATGACTAGAGTTGCAGCTTTACTATATAGGCAGAAAGGACTTTTTGGATGTTTGTAAGAACCAGAGTAACAAGACAAAAACACGATAAAGATAAAAAATGAATTCATTCGATAAATCCGAGTTGTTTGGACAAGATTTGGAGTAACCACATACTAACAAATTTGTTAGAAGGTTATTGAAATAACTGAAACAAATGATGATGATCCAGAGAAGGTGAGGACAAAGAATACTGAGATGTTGCAGAGGGGGAATCAATGTGACTTCAGAATAGATTAATTAGTGGGATGGAGGAGAGGTATCATGGGTCATGCCAGGGATTATGGCTTGAATAACTAGGTAAGTATTTATGTGAAATTTGGAGCACAAGAGAAAGGTTCATGGATGCTCAAGTGGGTATGTCTAAGAAACAATTGGTACTATAAAGATTTTTTCAAGAAGCATAGATGAAAGAGGATACCATCTATACTCAGGGAAAATGTGTAGAATGAAAAGAGATAAAGGCCTAAGACACAAAAGCAATAGCAATAATAGTTATACATGTATATAAATGATTAACCTGATTGTGTATATTCTTCCTAGAGCCTTATTTGTTAACTGGTTGAAATTAATGAAAGTGCATTACCTTTTTTTTAACAACTAGATCATCTATAAGTCCTTAACAGCTAGAGTTTCCTGAGCATTTACCTTTACTAGAGTATAAGTAAACTGAATGTATTTTTGGGGGGACCCACAATGAGAATTGAGATAATGCAATTTAATATGCATTTGTGTATATCCTGCACTACTCCAACAAAAAAGAACACAGGTTTATTTTACTTGGATGTCCCTACAAGCATCCATATAAAAGTATGACAAGAAGATGAGGATATCAATGTAAAAAGAAGGGATAAATGAATATTTAAAAATTTTTAAAAAGGAATATTTGCTGTGATGATTAACAGTTTTAACACTGGCCAGTTAAATGGAAATATGATAATTTGAAAGAACTACTTTTCAAAGCACTTTATATTTTCATTGAATGACTGAAATGTCAGTTTTCTTATTTGTGATAGTCTGTACAGAATCATTCAAGTCAGTAAAAATCCGTAAAAATTGTCAGAGAGGGTCCTTCCCTCACCCCTGCCTTAATATACACACAGATTATAGCATCCTAGCCACTTAAGCCTTAGAACTGTTGTGTACTTTACCTTCTGAGCTATTCAAAAAAGCTTTGTTCATGAAAAGTTCTCATGGTTATAAGACATTAAACTGAAAGATCAGCATGCTATGTTATATTTATGCTTCTTTTTGTTTGAGGAATTGAAAGAGGTCTGCGAACAAGGTCCAATAAATCTCTTTCAGACAGTTGCATGTGGGAACTCTTCCCTACTCAATGGAGACTAGAACAGAAAAGCGAGAACAGACTGGGGGCAGAAAAAGAGGCCGGACAGGTGCCCACTGTTGTCTGAAATCACCAAAGATGTGCAGGGCTGCAGCCATTTGACTTCTGACAGGACTTGTCAATATAAAGTGCCTGTATTCTGTCCTTCCCATGTGGTTGCTATTATATATGGATTTACCATCTGTTAACACAGGTGAGCAACAGAGAACAAAGCACTGAAAGTGCAGAGAGTGGGGAGGGAAGGAAGAAAGGCAAGAAAAACAGCTATAGCCACCATAATTCCTGTGTGCTGGAAACTGTGCTGGACACTGTCACATTTCCACTATGCCCTCAATAAATGCTTATTTTCAGGGCCAGGGATTCAGCTCAGTGGTGCTGCCACCTGCCTCGCAAGCACATGGTCCCGAGTTCGATCCCTGGTACCAAAAAAATGCTTATTCTCTTCCCTCTCCCATAATTTGCTGTATGCATTTGATTAAAGGAAATTGATTTTTGTAGAGAAAAAAAAGAGGGTCCTTGTAACTGAGTGCATTTAATCATGAAAGAAACTGATTCACGTATGTTTGGAGACAAGAAAGAAAAGCAGTCACAAGACTAGGTCACATCTATACGTGTGCCATGGAATCACTGCACCTAGGCAGGATGCATTGCATTCACAGAAAATATTACTTACTGTAGTGGATTAACCAATGGTCAACTTGTAATGCCCAGCTGAACTGAATCAGCGTGGTCTAGGCGTGGAGGATCCACCTGAGGATTGTTACCAATAGCCATAAAAGAGACCTAGAGGGAAAGATCTTGGCCTGTGGATTTTCTAGGAGAAGCTTGCTGTGGATGGTTTTCCTGATGCAAACTAGGCTGTTCTTGTCAGAGGAGGAGCTTGGGGCCTCCCTGTCACTGGGAATGGCTGCTGTTTTCAACAGGGGAGCTCTGATCTTCACCGTGAGCATCACTTCCTGGCTCCAGTGTGGACCCCTCAGCTTGGTGGCACAAATCCTTCATCTCACCGGCATAGTGATTTCCACCACTGGCCTTTGGGACTTCCAAGTGCAGATTCTTAATATGGACAAGTAAGAGACATTGCCATGGGCTACAGGCCACTGGCTGGACTCGTGGAGGACACTGCCTTGGACTCTAAGCCTTTAGCTGGACTTGTGTGGGAAACTGCTGAGATCCAGGCCCTCGGCTAAATCTTTTGGGCTTCTATTCTGTGGTTAATCTCTTGCACTCCTTTGCATTTGACTTTTTGGGTAATTATAATAAAATAATCTTAGAAATTATGTGTCCTGTATTTAATGTATTCCCTTGCCAAATCCTGTTGACTACAACACTTACCCAAAATGAAGGACCCAATAAATAGAAGTCACTGGGACAAAGAATACAAATTTTCCACATATCTTTTCTATAGGGAAGTAGACTATTTAGGGTAGAAAAGAATTCTTCAAAAGTGAAGTTACTGTTTTTGCTCTTATTGTTGGAGGCAGAACACAGACTGTGATGTGAAATTAAGAAACATTTTCTAGGAGAGATCTTTCTACATACAGGATTAAAATAGGTTCTTAAATTCGCATAAAAGTTTAGATAAGACTTATGAGAAGTTAGCTTTCATGGCTATTCAAATCAACTTGTTCAGGGAGACTACTCCACTGGATCTGAAGTCAGAGGGGTGGAGGTATAAATCTAGACTCTGCCCCTTAACCTGGACCTAATATTCTAAGCTCTAGACCCTAGGTTTCTTATCTAGGAAATGACTGATCATGATAATACTTAAAAGAGTATCGGCCTACGAGAGCATTGTGGTAATATATTGAATTAATGCATGTGGACATTTAGCATGGGGTCAGACACATGGTAAGAATTCAACACATGTTAATTTATGCTGGCAGCAATTCTTAAAATCCTGGAATGCTCATGCACGTCCATGAGTCTTAGTACTACTCTAGGCAGATTTTAAGGTATTATAATGATTTTTGATAGAAATATAATGGAAAATTTGATATATTTGGAATCTACTTGAATTCAAAGGTTCTGCTGCCGCTTTCTTCATTTCTTTGGACTGTATCAAGCACAGATATTTATTGTTTTTAATTTTAAAATATGACCCATGATTTTGAAAGACAATGTAGATGCTATACCACATGCTATTTACCTCAAAAAAATACAAGTAAAATGCTGTTCATCATAGACTTTACGTGAGTCAAAATAGCAACAGTTTAATAAAGATTCAGAAAATAATAAAAGTCCCTAAAGTTTAATTCTTCCAATTAAAATGCTACTAAACCAGTAATGAAAGCAAGAAATGCAGCAGTAATCACAAGTCTGCCCACTAGTTTCCAATTTTACAACTTTAAGTAGTTATAGAAAACTTCATGACAATGTAGCAATGAAAAGATTAAAAGAATTTCTGTTGAAATGGGAGGCTTAGATGCAAATTAAAGCTAATTTTAAAAGAGTTAAAATAACTTTTGAAAATACAGATTCAATATAAAAAATATTTTGGAAAAATTACAGATAACCTGTAGTCTGTACTATATACCAAAATAAGCTTCTGGTTGCTTAATGAGTTAACAGTGATGTTCAAATCATACAAAAGTAGCTCAAAATGAACCTTTCAATGGAGCAACAGCTTTCAAATATTTGAAAAATAGAGCAAATCACAAGGAAAAGGTTCAACAGAAATGAATATGAAAGTGTTAGTTTTATTTATACAATAACCACTCTGACAGAATATATGGAAAGATACCACATAAGCATACAAAAACTAAACCAAGAAGAAAACAGAAGTCCAAAGAACACAATTGATGGAGCCATGTGTAACCTAGGATTATTGTTTAAGGTACCTTGGTAGCATCTCCACTACTGGCTCACACACCAAGAGACCTACTCCCTCTACTACTTACTGACAAGTGTTCCTGCCTGCTCTACTGCTCTTGGAAAACTCTATCTCTTGACACCTCTACCTTCTCACTTTGATGATACAGTCCTCAAAGGACGGAGAGTGGGATAACAGGTTTGAAGAGTTGAAGAGTGTGTTTTATAACTCAATTTGATCTGATTTCTGATATTAGGCAAGTTATTCTCAGAACATAGTAAAGAAGAGCAAAAATGCATGCCTAAAGATGTTCCTATGTGTTATCTAATGGGGGAAAAGAAAAGGAAGAAAGAAAAAAAGGGGGGGGGAAGGGAGGGAAGAAGGAAGAAAAAGGGAAATAACCTGAATGTAAAACATAAGATGGTCTATCAAGATTATTATATTTTACAGATAATTTTGTGGACTAGGCAGTCACGTATGAAATGTTTAAATGAGTTCTAGCCTAACCCATTCATTCAACACATACTTAAGTACTTCCTCTTCAGTCATTGCTCTAAGCTTCAGGAATATGAACAGGAACAAAAGGAGTAATAATGTAGAGGGAAAACCACGTATCCAGCAGTGATGAGTGTTATATAGATCATCCAGATGGCGAGAGGGGAGTATCTAGGGTTTTTTCAGATTGGATGATCTGAGAGTATCTGAGAGTATTGATTGTTCCTCTGAACTTCAGCTGTGACTGGAAGGCCAGGAGGAAACCAGCCTCATGAAGGCAAGTGAGAAGAGCACACCGAAAAGTGCAGGCTTGAGTGTTAGAAGGAAGAGACATGAGGGAGAGACCAATGGGGAAGTGTACTAAGTCAGTGTGTAGGACTTTGCAAATTTGGTAAGAATTTTGTATTTATTGGATTACTTTAGGGAGGAAGTTATGATTTGACTTATGTCTAAAAGGGTGATTCTGTTTTCTTTGAGGAGAATTTACTAAAAGGAGAGAGTGAAACAAGCAGTCCTGCTCAAGGGTGATAAGGGTTGTTTGTTCACCCAGGGGAAGATAGCTGCCACAAATAGGAAGGTAGAAGCAGTGATGCAAAGGAGACCCTGGATGTCCTAGGAGAAGCTAGACTGCAAACTGATCTTGATGGGACTGGGTGAGACTGCCTGGGGGGGAGTACAGCTAGAGAACTTAAGGAAATCTGGCACCTAGCCTTGGCAAACTCAAATATTTACAAATGGAAAGTATAAAAAGGAGCAGCTACAAGAACTGAGACAAGGTAGTGAGTGAAATGGAATAATCAGTGAATGTGTAGTTATGGAAACCATGAGGGGAGTGGTCAGCAGTCTATGAACGAGGTTAATATAAGAAAAGGACAAAAAAAGTCACTAGAAGCTTGGCAGAGTTCATTAGGGATTTGAAAAGTAGAAGAATGGGAATGGAAACCTACCCAGGGAAGTTAGGGAGAAAGTCTGGGTGACCTGGTGTAGACGGCAGGGAGAGGCAACCTTTTCAGCTGACATTTCCAGAAAGGGCACAATAGAAACGGGATCATGAGTTCAAGGACATGGAAGTCAAAAAGGAATTTTTGAAAAGATTTGAAGTAAAGAGCATATCTGTTTGCTGTTTTGAGTGGTTTTGTTGAGAAAGAAGTGGGTGATTCTGGAGAATGAGAGTATAATTAGAGGAGAAAAGCCCTTGAGAGGACGAGAGGGGAATGGAATGCAAACCCTGGCCTGGACAGGTTCAGGGGCACTTTTTCATTAGGAATTCTTTGAGGCATGTACACAAAGGCATCTACATTCTTTTTCATTTGTGCATATTAATTACATGGAACAATGAATTTCACTGTGGCATCTTCACGGATGCATATAACATCTACCTGCTAATGATAACTTTGATCTTGCATATATATCTTGCAGGCTGCAGGAAATTCAAGTGACTGCAGACTTCACAATGAGCGTTTCCTGAGTTAAACTCACCTGTTGCTGCTTTTGACTCCTGTACACACCTTGCGGTTCATCTGCAAAGTGGGTGAATGCACAGATGGGTTCCTGGTTTCCCCAGGCCCAGCTGTGAGCCACACCCACATTCCGTTATGGTAAAGTACATGTGTACCTAACAGAAGAATGGTACAGGTGTATTTTACCTCCCGTAATGCTCAGGGAAACACATGCCAAAAATGTTACACAGAGCATTACGTGGGTAAAAATCCCGGTTTGATACTTTTGCACATGTGCACACACTTTGTCATTTGTGTAAACACAAGGATTGCTTCCTGTATCTCCCAGGCACAGCTAGACTACTATAACGCTAAAGTACAAATTTACATTAGGAAAGTATAGTATGTATATATTTAACCCACTGTAATGCCCCGAGGGTTTTAAAATAGGATGCAGATAAATCTTCTAGCACCTCAATATCAGTTTTTGTAATAAATATATTCTTGAAAAGTAAATTCCCCAAAAAGCTCCTAAATCAAGGTATCCCCACCAGTTGCCAGCAAGAAAACAGGTAGCCAAGATACAAAAACATGAGCTACTAATTTTGAAAATGTGGTGGTCTACTATAGATCAGTCTCCTTCTTAATTCCTCACATAGTTTGTAAATGCCTAGTCTTACTGTTAGTATTCATAACAATTTTATAAATATTAATATATGTACCACTCAAAATAATATTCATTATATAGGTAGCATCACTATTCCCATTCTATACTTGAGGGATCTGGGGCATTAAGAGGTTAAATAACTTGTCTATGCCCACACAATTGAAAAATCAGAAAGCTGAAACTGAATTCCAGGGATTCTGATGCCAAAATTGTTGCTCCTAAACTCTCCAATGGTAGCTAACCTTATCATAACAGCAAATCTACAATAAGTATAATTATTCTATATTTAACATCTATGAGAAGTGACAGAAAAGTTAGGTACCTTTCTTTTAAGGTCATACTATTTAAGTGGCTTGGCAAGTATTCAAATCTGGATCTTTCTGTAAGTGTGAATTCTTAGCCCTTAGTATTATAGACACCTAAGTTAAGTAGAAATATTATAGGCAGTCAGACAGGGCTAAGTCCTAGAGAGAGTCAGTGGAGAAGATGAGACTACACTGCAACTGTGCCTGGAGGCGCATTGTTGAAGGCCAGGCCTTAAGATAAAGACAGAATGATGAGGCCTACATGCCTCCCCAAGGGATAAGCAATATACTATAATTGGCATCACATGGTCCAATAAAGTCTAGATAGATATCAGTCCTTAAGTGGGTGGCCAGGGCCTCCTGACTCTTCTCTTTCATAAAAGGTCCTTGTTCTTTCCATGTACACTTGCTACATGACCTGCTTCTCCATTGGATCAATACTACGTAAGCGGCTATACTTGTAATCTTATTGGTTGATCATAGTTTCGTCCCATGTTGTACCCACATCTTGATTTTGTACCAACCTCCTTATTTTGCTCTACAAAACTTACTCTGGAAAGTGGGCCCCTCGCAACCCACTCAGGTCTCCTCCTACCTCTCAGAAGCTGTATCTCTCTCAATAAATATTTCCTACTCTTAACCTCTATTGTTCCTTAGAATTCATTCTTCAATTTTGGGGAACACAAACTCGGTATATCTGACATCTAGCAGGTTAGGAGTTATATTATTTCCCCTATATCATTTGGAGGTCCTATATCATTAGTACTATGAATTAGACTAAGTTGTGAAAAGAAGGAAAAAATTTTTGGAAATAGTAAAATGGTTACATGATTCATCACAGGTGAATGCTGAGTAAATGTGACAAGTAAAAAGGGAACTTTTGGATAATTAAATATTTAATGACATCGTAGGCACGAATTTAAAAGGTACTAGTAGTTACTCATCTCAGGATCATTTCTTCATCTTGAAAAGTTATTTCACTTGAAATCTACTTTTAGAACATGAATAAAAATACATATATCTTATGACATTTCCAAAAATAATTAACGGTCATTGGGGAAAACCATAGGCTTTATAGTCAGAATTAAAAATGAAGAAGGAAGAAAAGAAGCTGGGAAGGAGGAAGAAAACTGTATCTGGAAAGGTTTTGAGGGTTTGTTGCATGATCTTGTTCATATACATACAGACAAATGTATTTTTATGCAAATAGGATTATATTGTATGTTTTCTTGTTACATTCTTTTCTAATTCAAAACATACTCAGAGTATAGTCTATATCAATAAGCATTATATAAACCCTTAGTTTTTACAACTATTATATTCCATTGTTAAATTTCTGTAATTTTCTCCTATCATCAGATCATTGCATTATATACTAGTTTTCTAGGGCTAATAAGTAAAACAAGATGTCACAGATCAAATGGTTTAAGCAAGAGAAGTTTATTTTTTTACAATTCTGAAGATTAAAGTCCAAATTGATGTGTGGGTAAATTTAATTTCTCCCGAGGCCTTTCTCCTTGGCTTTCAGACAGCCACCTTTTCTCTATGTCCTTGAGTGGCCCTTTCTCTGTGTAGTACATACATCCATGGTGTCCTTCCTATGGAACACTTTTCATATTGGATTAGGACTCCACCCTTATGATGTTAACGTTAATTACTTCGCTAATGGCTCTGTCTCCAAATAGAGCCACAGTGAGGGCCAGAACCTACACACATGTATTTATGGCAAAGGAGCACAACTCAATTCACACTTGTGGTAGTGTAAATCATGCATTATAAATTATAAAGTGATTTTTGCTCTATTGTTTTCCTAGGAGATAATCCTAACAGGATAATTGCTATATTAAAGTCTATGTCATTTTAAGGCTTTAGAGATGAGATATCAAATTCATAACTAAAGTCTTTTGAATAGGTTTTTCCTTTTGAATTTCTGTTAATAGAGTATGAGAATGAAAACACAAGCACTTTAAGGAGCCATATATAAATATATATGGTACATACATATCTATATCTCTCTATATAAAATGCAAATGCTCTAAGTCTGACTGAACTAAACCTTTACTGAGGCCATCAGCTCTTGACTGTCTAAAATAAGTGGTGAGTGGAATCAGACTGCTACAGTTGCCTTTCTCAGACCACCAGCAAGTAGTTTCTTTGCTCTTGAGTTTCAGCTGAATGCTGTAGAGCAAAGGAGAGCTCTGTGAAGAAGGAAAGGAGTTAAAATAGCCCAAATGATGCATTCAATTTCCTCTATAATGTTTGCTGCCTATATTCTAAGTTATTCTCTTTTGTTTCTTCAGATTGCATAAACAGAAAACTAAAGCCTAGTTTATTCCATGGATGAGCAAAAACACAGCAGGACAGAGGAGGAGAGAGAGCCGGTAGCTGTGTTTGGGGAGGCTATGAGGCTTTTTCCCCCCGACTAAGCTAATATAGTTGAAAAAGAGCCTTTTCCTACTCAGCATTCTCTCCACAGATATTCTGTTTTGCTGTTGCCTGCTGGCATTAGGTTACTTTATATCCTAGAGGAACCACAGGAAATTAAATATGGAATCATTGCTTCCTCCATTGCATTTTGCTTTGGAATCTGGTACCTACACAATTGGGTGAATATTTTAATTTAGAAGAGGACAAGACTCTCAAATGGAAATAGAGAAAAGGTAGGAAATGCTTTCATACAGAGAATGGAGAGAGCTTATAACTCCTGGAATAAAGGAGTAGTTTAATATATCAGGCATTCTGAAGTTTAATGTCATTTTGTTGAATGGAAAAAATATCATGGGAAAGATGCCAATAGAAGAAAGAAAACTTAGCCTGAGTAGGAAAGGCCATTTAAAAGTGAATAATCAAGAGTTGGTTATATTTAATACTTTCTACTATTAAATTTATTTCAATTAAGTCAACAAAGCAAGAGCATTGAAGGGGAGAAAATTAAAGCTACAAATGAGCTGTAGGGTATCATGAAAACATTTAGAAGCCCAGAGACAAAACAGTGCAATTGTAACCAGCTGTGCAGCCTCAAGGAAGTGCACAGCCTCTCTGAGTTTCAGTCTCCTCTCACGAAATATGAAAATATGAATACTAACAAAAGAGTAATTGCCAGGCTTCCATGATATGATAGATAAAGTACCCAGTGTAGTACACAACACATAGCATTCACCCCCAAAACAGGGGTTTCCTTCCACTTCTGGGAGCAGGAAGGGGATTATAAATTTTCCAAGTGTCTTTCAATCCAGATGTGGAATCAAGATGTTCAACTGAGAATGTCTGAAACAAGGAGAACAATTATGCACCGAAGAGTAAAGCAGTGATTAAAAGCATGACAGGAATTCAGAGCAGAGGCCAAGTACCACACATTTCTTAAATCGTGAGTTTACAGATCCTGGGTACCTAGGACAAGGAACATAACAGAAGCTCATGGAGGAAAGAGATACTCAAAGTGGGCAGGGTGAAGATGGGATGCTGGGGCAAAGACTCCAGGATACTGAAGTAAGTAAAACAAAGGAGATAAGTAAAACTCTTCAACTGGTCTTTAGTTATGGAAAGAGCAATTTGGGTTCATAACAGATACATCAAAAAATAACCAGAATGACTAAGAAGGATGACAGTGTGAGTATGCATTGAATAAATACTCATGGATGACAATAATGGTTTATCAGAGTTCATTTTGGAAATTAAGACAAAGATCTGTGAATAGAAACCAATTGATCACATTTTCCAAAAAAGAAATGAGCCCAATATTAATGTGCATCATTTTATGGGTCATCAAGAAAGCTCTGTTGTTTTCTACTTAGAATGATGACAGAAATGGGTGCTTTGGTCTGTTCAGCTTGATTCAGGGCCTCATATGTTAGTGTTGTCACAATTTTAATTCTGGCAGGGAAGTGCTGCTGATCCTCAATCTGCTAAGATAAAAACCAGAGTTTTCACTTCCTATATCTACTTTTGGTTGATAATTATTTTAATTTGCATTAAAATAAAGCAGACCAGGGGACAAAGAAACACCTTAAGGATGAAAAAAATAATAAAATATGAGGTGTATGTGTCCTAACATCTACTAGAAACTTTCTAAAATATTCAATCTAAAATATTAAAGTAAAGGCAACTTTAAAAGTTCCTTTTGGCTTTCTTTTCTTTATTCAAAGCTGGGGATCAAAACCAGTATCGTGTGCATGCTAGGCAAGCTGTGTACTACACAGCTTCATTCTAAGTCCAGTTTCTTTTCTTATTAACCAAGTAATATATGCTCATTGGAGGAAAAAAGCCTTAGGAAATAGAGGTCAACAAGGCCAAAAAAATAAATAAAATATAACGTATTGCCACCACCTTAAGACTTTTTAGAATTTTATATTTCTATTATATTTTTATTATACATTATATATATTTTTATTGTATTCAGATCTTTTCCCCTATGCAACAATAAGCCTTTAAGAAACACAAATCTCTCTCTATATTTTTTTGTGGGGGGGATTGAACTCAGGACCTTGTACTTTCGAGGAAGGCGGCGGAACCACTGAGCTAAATCTCTGGGCCCAAATCTACATCTTTGCCCAATGTATTCTGAACCTTTTTGTGCATAATTAATTTTTTTATCATAATAGTCTTTTAAACATTTATAACACATGACTTCTGTGATACTCCCACTCTTTCACTATCCCATCCAGTCAAGACAATTTTATGTGGTTTTACATTTTGTGAAGGTATATATTGCAAATACAGAGGTTAAACTGACATGCATTTTGAGCCCTCTACAATTTCCTCACTTCTTCTTGGGTTCTCACCTCCTCCTTAGAATTGTATTCTCCCCCTTCTTATCCCTTTCTCCACCCACCTTGTTTCTCTCAAGGAGATTGTAGGCTAATGGGAGACTAAATCACCCCCATAAATAATTGTAATCACTACCTTTGCCAAATAAAAACCACTGGAACTTAGAAGAGAATTTCTTTAATCAGCTTTCAAATACACCTCCACATCTGAAAGGAAAAAAATTACCTGACTCTTCTATACATATTTTAAAATCTTTTTTTCTCTCAAGATAAAATAAAAAGATGGGGTTGTACTTTATTTCTCTTTTCAAATTGAAAAAAAGCAAAATTCAAGAATGGACAGAATGCCTACTTACTTCATAGAGTTAGCTTGTACTTGAATGAAGATTAAACCCAGGATTTCTGAATCCCAGTTTTGTATATTTGTACTGTGTCAAACTAATCCCTCAGGGGGAGGTAGTGTGTGGGGGGTCACATCTGTAATAAGAGAATTTGGTACTTAGACAATGATGGCAGGAAAAGAATATTTGTCAAGTCAAAGGACTTTTTGAGTATAAGTGATATTCTTCTGACTCTGTATAAGACAAGGATGCATGTCCTGAGAAATGAGAGTGAAGGAACAAGATAATCTTTGATCCTTTTATTTTATTTTTCTTCCAAGCAGGGCTACATTCATTCTTTGATACAAATATTACACACATGGCTGAACTGGCTTCCAACATGATCTCTAGAAAGTGAAGTCCGCACAGTGACTTTCTAAATGCACAAAAGCAAACATTTTGCAGGGCAGAAAATAGTCCTGCCTCGGAGGTGCATTCACCTCAGGTTCACAATGTTGAGTGGAAAGAGTCTTTAATATAATCTACTATACAAGCCAGAAAAGCCTCTTAACAGTATTCCTGTCAATCACATTCACCTTGTGAGTAGGTATCAGCATTTATGGATGCAATATCTGGGCTGAAGCAGAAGAAAAGTAAGCTCAGTTCCTTTGCATTGTACTGACTAATTAGCCTGGGAGCATACTGTATTATATGCATTTTTGGATGTTTGGGTGTGCAGTTTGGATTTAATAATCTGTCTGCTAAACTAAATATTAATATCATGCACACAAACATGTGCACACACACAAACATGCATGCACACACACAGAGTAAAAGAGAAATATGACAAAAAGTCAGCACACTCAATGACCTTGGGGAACATTCATTAGGATGAAGGACTGACAGAGAAGGTGACAGAGAGTCACAGTCATAAACATGTAAGTTTACAGCCAGACGAGTCCTTCCAGATAATCTAGCCTGAGTCTTTCTTTTTATTTAAGGGGAAATAGTTTAAGGGATTTGCACTGTTTTACAGGTTTCTGCTTCAGTGACATTTGCCTATACACTGAGAGGAAAGAGTTTACAAATTATTTAATACTGAGGTTGGAGTACTGATAATTGTAACTCAAACAAGGAAAAACAGCAAAATGAAGGTGAGTTAGAATCAATACTCTCATTAAATACTCAATGGCTTTTTTCCCTCTGGGTTTATATTTTTTCTCACCTTCTGGGTTATTTTTCATGTGTTACATGCAGAAAAAATAATGAAAGAATCCCTTGACTGTAACTGGAATCAATCTATCTAATATGTTTTCCAATACCTGTTGTACATATGACCTCATTAGATTCACATACAAGGAAGGGTTCAAATGGGAAAAAAAATACTTTAGAAAACCATTCATAATTTTCCTTTCAGGATTTAGCAGTCATTCTTTATTTTGGTCTCATCACAGATGATAAAGCATCATGCATGTTGAAATTCAGAGCACAGAAAACCATTTATGCTGCAAAGGACTTTGTTCATGGGATTTTATTTGCTTTATTTTAAACATATGTATCCTGAATTATTTCCTGAATAATAGTCATTTGTGGCTTGATTTCCTGTAACTTCAACACTCTTTTTTAACTTTAAAAGAAGCTGGGTTGTAATAACCTTCCTCTTCCCATCTCAAGTGCTTACACTCAATCTTTATGAATCTTTATTCTTCATTCATGGGCCTTGATTGCAAATTTTCTTATGTGCTGATAAAAACCTCTGGGTCTGTCAGCATAGTTTTAGGATTGAGTCTTATTTATCTTTATAGATTCCACACCCACAATTTACTCCTCCACATGTACACCTAACTTAGAAGCTGCTTTGTAGGTGCTAAAATTATTTATTTGAATTTAATTTTTTTCTATATAAAACAGAACCACAAATCTAAAGAATATCCATTTTCACTTGGTTTGAAGCATGTTTTAAAGTTCTGTTTAAATTCAAAATATTTACCTGGTTCATAATTGAATAGATTTACCAGGTGATGCCATAAAAGATAATCTTTATTTAGTAATTCACACAGGAATTAAGACACTTGAGTTACCTTAACATTCAGCATTGAGATAGGTTTTCAGACAGCATGAAAATGTACTACATAATGTACAGCATTGTAATGGGCAATATATAGCAAATTGAAGCAGGTGCTATAAAATATTACACATTCAATTTTTATTTCTTCAGTAAAAAATATCTATGATTTAGCTTAAATAAGACTGTCCCTTTGATGTCAAATGTCATGGTGGCAGAATGTGAAAGCCATTCTTTGCCAAGGTTTGTCATGTTTTGTCATTTATTTTTTCTTTGTGGAAATGTATGCTTATTACTCCAAAAGCCTTCTGAGAATAAGGTCCTGATCTTTATCCCCAGAAGCCTAGTATAAAGACAGAACTCAGAAATCACTAGGTAAGCCATTTATTAGCTGGTTGTACTTAGGCATGCACCTTAACATTCCTCAGCCTGCTTTCAATGGGAAAAAATAAGAACCAAGATATATCATGTCTAGGTACAAATTCCCCATAATGAATGTGACCCTAATATATACCTAAAATGTAGCAATAAACTTAATTTAAAAAGGAAAGAAGAATAGAAATTACCCCAAATATGTGATGCTTGCAGAGTGTGTAGAACTTCACCTAGCACAGAGCAGGTACTAATTCAGGACAGGTGCTTGGGGAACTGAGAGCTTCTGAGCACAGAGTGCTTCCTGGTATTTTTACCACTCTAGCCCCACCCCTCAGAGGATAAACTATCACCACCACCACCTCCACCAGTATTATTAGACCAAGGAATAGAAAGACTCCCTCTGTCTAGACTACTGAGAGAGCAGCAAAAGTTATGCAGGTCCTTCATGGTGGAGATAACTGTGGCTATCAACTAAAGAAAAAAGGCTTAGGATTTTTGAGAACTTGTATAGGTTTTTGTCCTTTCCTGTAAGAATCTTTATATGAGATTTTCAATAGTTTATGACTGAGCCACACAGGGCTACAGTATGAGTTCTGTGTTATAACCAAGGATTCTAATAACTATTATGAACTAAAAACATGACAACTATGAACTAAAACCAGGAGAGACTAATGAAATTAAAATGTTGAGCAATTAAGTGAAAATTGAAGTTTTTGTTGTAAAGAAATTAATTTGACACAAAGAATACCTACTACATATACTATATCATTGAGTTCAAAACTCCTTTGAGATGGGATTTTTTTCTCAAAACTTTAGAAAGATACCCAAAAGGTGGGTTATTTTGTGTAAAAAGCCCAGGTCCTATCCTCTTTTCTCCCTACGGCTCATAAGCAGCCGGTTTGGAACCTCTGACCCAGGGAAAGCAAAAATTTCATTTCCCAGAAGATCTCCAGAGTCACTCCACACACTCAATTATTTAGGTTTTTAGATGATTTAGAAATTTTGATAATAAAATCTTTCCTTTAAAAATACTGACTGTGTTTTGCTAATTAGAAAAGAAAAATATACTTTAGTAGATTTGGAAATCAGAGAAAACACAAAGAAAAAATTTCATATTAACTTGCCACATAGTTGATTCTTGTTACTTATTTATTTATCTTATTTTGGTCCTTTTAAAAAAATGTATATGTGTTTATGTCATTTTTTTTCTATTCCTAAAGCTGGGATTATATTTCAACTTTGATTTTTGAACATTTTTAAAACTAGAAGGCATATTTTACATATTTTATGCTACTAAACATTTTTCTACAACATAATGTTTAAAGAGTTTCATTGTATTCCACAGTTGGGATAGGGCAAAATGAATTTATGCCAAATTCTGGGGAGGCTGTGTGTGTGTGTGTAGGGGGGGCTTCATCATTGGTACCATTGGTGGGAATATAAATTGGTATAACCACTCTAAAAATCAGTATAGAGATTGCTCAGAAAACAAAAAATAGAAATTCCATTTGATTCAGCTATTCCTCTTCTAGGTATCTTCCTGAAAGAGTTAAAGATATTATATACTGCAGTGAGATATGCACACCTATGTTCATAGTAGCACAATACTTAATAGCTTAATCTTGGAAGCAGTCTATATATCCATCAACAAGCGAATGCATTAAAAAATGTGGTACAGTGTATATATACACAATGGACAACTAGTCTGTCATAAAGAAGGATAGATTTGAGTCATGTGTGGGAAAATAGATGCATCTTGACACCGTAATGTTAAGTGAAGTAAATCAAACACACAAACTTAAATATCACATGGTTTCTCTTACATAAGAAATTCAATATATAAATAAAGTCCAATATAAAACACAGATAATAGGAAAAAAAGAGAAAGAAGTTACTGTAGTCCAGCATGGACAATGTATCTAAAAGTGTACCTTGATTCAATATAATTGTCTTATGTGTTTTATATGTTTTTGGCCTAATAATCTGGTTGTTAATCAGTATGCATGATAATTGAATTTATAAGGACCTATACAATAAATAAATGAGTCTGATGCTGGCACAAAAGCCGGGTAGAAGGGAAGGGGAAAAATAAAAAATTGAGGTGTATTATGTACATGCACCTTTGTGGGACACAATGAATATAATCATTATGTACTGCAAACACATACTGATAAAAATTTAAAAAGGAAAGATAATAATAAAAATGGCCATATTATCAAAACTAAAAAAATTAATTTAACTCATATATTTGAACTATATGAAATGACAAACAAACAAATCCAAGGCTTCAATTTTCTCTCATCTAAACCTATTCTTGTTATAACCCTTGCCTTTCTCTCTAAAGAAAAAATAGAAACAAGCCATAAGTTACCTGAACTTACACCATGGAACTATATGTAAGACCACAGGAGCATTATGTTTAGAGCATTAAGTTTTGGGATTTATACTGCTTAGTGTATTTTGAGGCTGAAGATTTGCTCAGAGATGAAATTCCTACAAAACTGCTCTCTGACTCTCTTCAGGGGAAAAAAAGTGTTCATAGTTAACAGAACTGTCAAAAACATGGCACAAAATTTTATCTTGTGTATTTATTGCTTGTAAAGAGTAGGAAGAAAATCCAGGAGATTTTCTTTTTATGAATATATTTAGTACACTTTTAAAATTTTGTTTTAAAAAAGAGAACTCTGAATTGCATAGTACAAGTACACAAAACTCACATGTGCTCTCATAACAGCTATTTAAACACAAACTCTCCAAATGGTTGATTTTAGAACTGGAATTCATTCAGCCTCTTATTTGCTCATCTCACTGAGGAAACTGTAGTTCTGGGGACTTATTCCTTGAACATAAATTTTAGCAGAGTGTTGCTATCCTTTAAAGCAATAATTGGATCTTGGTAAATATTAATGACATTACTTCTCCTTCATTTAATTTTCAAAAGGACGATCAAGTTTTCAATAAAAGCAGGAAGCTAGGTTAGCTTATTTGTTAAGAACAAGTCTGGAGTCAGACAGGCTTAAAGTTAGAATCTATTTCCGTCTGATATTAGTTGGGTAATGTAAAATAAATACCAAGTTGGTTTGCTAAACCTTGGTATAGTTAAGTATAATTAGGGATAGTGCTACCTTCTTCTGCTGCTGGTGGTTGAGTTACACAACAACTTTAGTGCAATATTTATGATCAAGACAGGGCAGCAAAACAAAAATCAATACAGAAACAAAACATTAATATCAAAAATGTTTTGAAAGAAATCCTTAAGAAAACCATTAATTTTAATATTTAGATCTTTAATCCATTTTGATTTTAGTTTAGTGCATGGCGAGAGATATAGGTCTAGTTTTAATCTTTGGCAAGTTGGAACCCAATTTTTCCAGCTCCATTTATTAAAGAGGCTATCTTTCCTCCAGTGAGGGTGTTTGGCTCCTTTAT
>NW_004624774.1:7215478-7230654 GCF_000247695.1 Heterocephalus glaber
GTGAAGGGAGGGCTAGGAATGGGGAAAAAATAAGAACCAAGATGCATCATGTAAAGGTACAAGTTCCCAATGAGAAATGTAATTGTGTTGTATACCTAAAATGTACCAATAAAAGAATTTAGCAACAACAAAAAAAGATCATTAATATGCATCTGGTCCAAAAGTAAACTGATAAATCTCAAAAACTTGTATTTACTAAAGTAAACATTATTATATTTGATCTATCGAATAAAAGACATATCTTAAGAGAACAAAGAAAGAACATAAGACTAATTCAAAATCACCCTCATCAATGTGTGTATTAATAGTTTAAGTCCATAGTTAGAAGCTACATTCATCAGTTTTCAAAAACAAAGATTTTTATAAGGAACTAGGTGCTGTTTATATAGTCTTTTTCTCCCCACCCCTACCAAATAAATAAGAAGTGTTCTGGTCATTTAGTTGCTGCCATATTTGGCACCCCAACATTGGTTCACTTTGATTGTATTGGAATGAAGGATCTGATAATACCTCACCTATATCTTTTGAGAATTTAAAGTAATAAAATTTCTTTGTACCTTGGCCAATAAAATATTAAAACATTAATTGTGGGAAAATGCCTCAGCCTACTAATTATGAAGACATAATATAAATGATTAATGGCACAGAAGAGGAATCATTTGAAGCTGCAAATTATCCTGTTGAAATTTCATGGTGAGGGCCGGGGATTTAGCTCAGTGGTGCCCATGCCTGTCAAGTGCAAGGTCCTGAGTTCAATCTCCGGTACTGGAATAAATAAACAGGTTTTAAAAAAAGAAAGAAAAAGAAAACAGAAATGTCATGGTGATTGCAAACCATACCTACAACATTCAATTTCACACAGATAATTCATTTTAGCAAATGTTTGTGGAGTTATACTTTATGTTTAATTTCGGCTCCTATGTTAATTACCAGAAGAACACTAACCATCAAACACGAGGAGCTAGGGGAGTGGATGTGGTGTATATGGTGGGGCAGAATTCCCAGCTACATGAACATTCATGGTTCGACTGTAACCCCCTCAGCTGAGAGCACACATAAGCCTGGTGTAGCCAGGTTTTCTGATTTTCTAAGAGGAGGTAGATAGTCTGATATCTCCTATATATTTCCTAAGTATAAAATTTGACAGTATACAAAATTAACATTATAAAATTAATAGCTTTTCTATAGACCAATAATGAACTAACTGAGAAGGACAGGAGAAAAACAATTACATTTACAATAGCTTAAATATTTAAAATAAAATAGCTCAGATACCTAGGAATCAATCTAACCAAGGAGGTGAAAGACCTGTACAATAAAATTGAAGAGGACACTTGATGAAAAGATGAAAAGATCTTTCATCTTCATGGACAGGCAGAGTTAATATTGCTAAAAATGTCCATATTACCAAAAGTGATTTACAGATTCAAGGCAGTCCCCATCAAAATTTCAGTGACATTCTTTACAAAACTAGAAAAATCAATCTTAAAATTCAAAAGCTCCAGGGTAGCTAAAATAATCCTTAGTAAAAATACCAAGGCTGGAGGCATCTCAATACTCAATTTGAAATTACACTGCAAAACTATAGTAACAAAAACAGCATGATATTGCCACAAAAATAGACACATAGACCAATGGAATAGGAGTAGAAGTCACAGATATGAACCCACTCAATTAAAGTCTTCTGATTCTTGACAAAGAAACTAAAAGCATACACTGGAGAAAAGACAATCTCTTAAATAAATACTGTTGGGAAAATTATATGTCCATCTGTAGATTGAAATTATATCCTTATCAGGCCGGGGATTTAGCTCAGTGGTTTTGCCACCTGCCTCGCAAGCACAAGGTCTGGAGTTCGATCCCTGGTACCAAAAAAAAAAAAGAAATTATATCCTTATCTCCAACTCTGTACAGAAATTTATTCCAAATATATCAAAGCCCTAGGAATAAGACCTGAAACTTTAGAACTTCTAGAAGAAAACATAGGGGAAACACTTGAAGGAATAGCTGCTGACAAAGACTTCCTCAATAGAATAGCAACAGACAAGAAATGATAGCAAAAATCAACAAAGAGGACTACATCAAATTAAAAAGTTTTTGAACAGCAAGGGAAATAACCAACATAGTAAAGAGAGAGACTATAGAATGGATAAAATTTGCCATTTACTCTTCTGATAAAGGATTAATATCTATAGTATATAAAGAACTCAAAAAACTTAATGCCAAAAACATTGAAAAGCCCAATAAACACATGTGGAAATTAATTAGACAGATACTTCTCAAAAGAAGATGTACAAATAGCCAATAAGTATATGGAAAAATGTTCAACATCTTTAGCCATTAGGGAAATACAAATCAAAACTGCATTTAGATTCCATTACAGTCCAGTCAGAAGGGCTATCACCAAAAATAAAACAACAAAAGCAAAAAGTGCTGGTGATGATTTGGGGAGCATGAGGAGGAACTGCTCTGCATTGCTGTAGGAATGTAAATTAGTACAAACACTATGGAAATCAGTACTGAAATTACTCAAAAAATTAAAAATCCAACCACCATATGGCCCACCTATACCACTCTTTAGAATATACCCAAAGGAACTAAAATCATCATACTATACACATACAGCATCTGAATACCCATTTTTATTGTGGCACAATTTACCATAGCCAAAATATGGAGCTGGTCTAGGTATCCATGAACAGATGAATGGATAATAAATGTGTGGTATTTATACACAGTGGAAAATTATTCAACCATAAAGAAGAAATTTTGTAATTTGGAGGAAAATGGATGGAACTGAAGACTATCAGGTTAAACAAAATAAGCCAGACTCAGAAAGACAAGCATCACATGTTTTCCCTAATATGTGAAATCTAAAAGAGATGACATGAAAATAGAAGTGAGACTGTTATTAAACAAAGCAGGGAAGGAGTATGTAGAGGAGGATAATGAGGGGATGGATATTACCAAAAATATACACATACATGAAAATGCCACATTGAGACCCAATATTTTAAAAAATTAATAGTCACAAATAAAAATATTTTTTAAATCATGAAAGTTTGGATTAAACATGTTTTAAAAAACATTGTGCTGGAAGCATGCACTGCTTTTTACTAATATTTTACCCAAGTTTGCAAACAGGTCCTTGAAGTGGGTTTGGGCCCAAAGCCTCTGTTTCTGATCACTGTGCTACACAATCAGACCTCACACCAATTTCAACCCTAAAACTCACTAACTCAGTGGTTTTGGTTTAAAAAATTAATACCTAAGAGGCTTTCTAATAAGAAGAGATCCCACTTGTTGATTCTTTGTGCTAGTTCAAGTGCGACTGAGGTTTTGTTCATAAATCTTTTCCTACACCAGTGTCTTCAAGAGTTATACCTAACCTCTCCTCCAACCAGTTTAGTGTTTGTTTTAATATTTAGATCTTTAATCCATTTCAATTTTAATTTAGTGCATGGTGAGAGATATAGGTCAAGTTTTAATCTTTAACAAGTTGAAACACAATTTCTCCAGCACTGTTTATTAAAGAGGCTATCTTTCCTCCTGTGAGGGTGTTTGGCTCCTTTGTCAAAGACGAGGTGGTGGAGTGTGTCTGGAGTTGTTTCTGCATCATCTAATCGGTTCCACTGATCCTTGAGAAACCACCAACAGTGTGAAGAGACAACCAACAATGTGGGAAAAATTTTTTACCAGCTGTTCCTCAAAAGTCTACTATCTAGAATATATAAAGAACTTAAAAAAAATCAGACCTCCCAAATGTAAAGACCCAGTCCAAAAGTGGGCATCTGAAATGAACAGACATTTCTCAGGTAAAGAAGTAAAAGCAGCAAATAAACATATGAAAAAATGTTCAACATCACTGATCATTCGAAAGTGCAAATGAAAACAACACTGAGATTCCATCTCACCCCAGAAATAATGGCTGCTATCAAGAAATTAACCAATAACAAATGCTGACGGGGCTCTAGGGAAAAAGGAATCTTTCTCCACTGCTGGTGGGAGTGTAGACTGGTGCAACCACTGTGGAAATCAGTATGGAGATACCTCAAAGAACTAGGACTAGAGGTGCCATTTGACCCAGCTATTCCCCTGCTGGATATTTTCTCAAAAGAATTAAAAGAATCACACCGCAGTGGTATATGTGCACCCATGTTCATAGCAGCACAGTTTGTAATAGCTAAAACTTGGAAGCAGCTCAAGTGCCCATCAACTGGAGACTAGATAAAGAAAATGTGGTTTTTAAAAATAAAATGGAGTACTACTCAGCCATAAAGAATAAGAAATTAGAGACATTTATACCTAAATGGATGCACATTGAGGCGATACTCTTAAGTGAAATAAATCAGACACAGATGTGTAAATACTGAACAGTTTCTCTGGTGTGAGAAACTGAAAGTGTAAATAAGGATCAAAATGTATAATTGATAATATGAAATAGAAAAGTTCCAAAGGGGAAGTAAGAGGGGTAGGGGAAAGGAAAGAAGGGAAAGTAATAAATATGAGAAAAGGGAAAACTGGAAACAAAGTCTTTGTAAATAGAGAAGGGTGGAGGGGGTGAAGGGAGGACAAGGGAAGGGGGAAAAATAAGAACCGAGATACATCATGTAAAGGTGCAAATTCCCAATAATGAACGCCAGCATATTGTATATCTAAAATGTACCAATAAAATTAACGAATAAAAAAATTAATACCTAAGAGCTCCATTTTCCTCTTGCAAAAGAGGAAAATAAATGTCTACCAGACTATTGTGAAGATTGTAGAAAACCAATGCAATATGAGTGAAAGCACTTAGCATTTTCTCCTTTTCTGAACGATTTAGAAAAGTAGGTTGTTACTTCATTCCTTTGATACTTGTTATATTCAGAGAATATCAGATTCCTGATTATTAAGGGGTCAGAGCTGTCCCATTTGCTGTTGGAACACAACATTTTACTTGAACAATGAGAAGAGTTCGAACCTATGGATTTCTACTCTTCTTCCAAAGAGTTTCTTCCAAATTGTTTCATCAAGTCTGAAACAATTTTCTGAGTGACCCAGGGGAGAGTGCATCTTTGTACACAGTCCTGTGTCCTGAACAGAACTCTTTTCCACTGGTCTCATCTGAACTCATCTCTCTCCCTTGTAAAGTTGCTTCAATTAGTCAAATAGCACTTAAGCACATCAAGAAGTGATTAGTGATTACACCCGGTGATCTGAGAACAGAGTGATTTTGCTTAGATTACAGTTGATTATAAAGCCAAAGATCAACATTCCACAGTAAGAGGCCTGGACAAAATAAATATAAACAGTTAATGTTTTAAAAATAGACAAATGTTAGTGAAAGTTCATTAAGCAAATGATCAGTGACTGACTAGAAATATGAGTCTTGTTTCTGTTCCATGGGCCTTGCCTAACTCAGGCTTGATTTCAAAAACTGTATCCAGAGCGAAAAGAGAAAAACAGTCATATACCACAATCAAAAGAGATTAGACAGGGTATATAGTCAAGCCTGCCCACTAAGGAGTATTAGAATGAACCAGGTAGCACACATGTGGCCATTGGGTCTTTAAACCTGTGGATGAAAGAAACTTGAAGGTCACTCCAGTGTCAGAAGAACTGATTTCCCTCTTTGCAGGCTGATACTTTCCTTTCTCTTGTTTGCAAGTGTAGCATTTCACCCTGCAAGTCTAAATATGGACACTTTAGCTAAGAGAACAAAAGCAGGACAACATTCCTTCTATATGAAATTAATGGGGGGGGGTTCCTTGGTCCTTTTTTAAAAGGTAAGATTTATTTTAATTTTACTGATATTTTACCTGACTCAAAATACTACAAATTCTAAATTTTATAGCCCATTTTAATAAGTGAAGGACTTTAAAATTAAAAGGAATTCAGGCCTGGGGATATGAATGAATTGATTTATTAAAGAAATCAAAATTCAAATATTTTTTGCAATGTAGCTAAAAACCATACATTTTCTAAAATACAAAATCCAGGGCTGGGGATTTAGCTCAGTGGTTCCACCGCCTGCCTCGCAAGCGCAAGGACCTGAGTTCAATCCCCGGTAGCAGGAAAAAAAAAAAAAATTCAATGGCTAATTATTTACCATTTAAATTACTCTGTATTAGACACAGGAGACAGAGACTGAGGCAGTGGAGTCAGAGTAGTGCCTGTCTTTGGCTCTAGGGAACTAGAGCTGCACAGATGATGGAGAAACCTTGATGATTCCAGAGTATCCATTTTCATAATCTAAGTTATATAAGAACTTCATAAGGAAATTTGGGCTCTATAATTCATATCTTCAAAATATCTAAGTCCTTTTCCCTAACTTGTCAGAGTCAGTTAGCCAAATTAAGAAGTTGTACATTGTCATGTGAACCAGCAAGGAATTTTTATAAATTCTCTAATTTAGTTATCTTTATATAAAAATTTGTTGATTGTTTGCTCGTCACGTAATGGCTTATTGTTAGAATGACCTCATAGTCTAGATGTTACAGAATGATACTCATTTCAAAAATTCTAATTGATCTCATTAGTATTTTAGCACTACAACTTCCAACAAACTCTGTTTTGGAAAATGTGTTTAAATTTTGCATGTCTAACCTCGTGAGCTTAAGGGCCTTAAATATAGATCAGCGATGGCTATAGTGTAAGGACTCAGCTTATTTGTGGAAGGTACCTCTCTCCATGAAATGCTGTGCAAGGAAGAGCCAGATAAGGAATGTGGGTGAGAAACATTTGCTTGGTTTACGTTTGTAATGTAAGTTATACTGAGAAGCATTTTCAAGGGGAATATTTCCAGTTAGAAACAGAAGGCATGATGAAAATATCACCCTTTTTTCTTCAGCACATGCTTATAGGCATTTTTAGTCACAATAATCTCAGCAAAATTTCCTTACTGGAAAATAACGCCAATGAGTCGTTTACTGACCAGATAGTGTCAGCAAAAGTTAGTCAGATTTGGTTCTCTGTGTACATTTTAACTGCAACTGGACTCCAGAATTTCAAGAATTGCAGTAAATGCCATGCTCTTGACTTACATGCCAAACAAAGAGAATGAAGATTTTTTTTCTCCTACTTCATTTTCAGTGTGTCAGCAGGTTAGGCACCCACAGGGCTGGTTGCCCCTGGAGGCTGGAAGGTATGCATGTCTCTGCCAAAATGCCCCTCTCGTCCAAGTCACTCTTTGTATATTTAATTTCAAAAGTTCATGAAAGAAGAATGCTGTTTTAATTTGTACTTGGAGTAAGATTTATTTCCATTTGGGCTTACTTTTAGATATAAATATGAAGGGATGATTTTTTTTTTTATGATTAGTGAATTTGGTAGTGTGGATTTCCACCATAGCAAAATAGCTATGAGTGTGTATCAGAATTAGATGCTAACAATAATTAGATTACTAGCTTCTTTTGATAAATTATAGTGATCCAACGATATCCCTTAATGATGTCTCTACTTCTAACTTGAAATTTAGTTTTTTGAAGGGAATAAAAAGAGCCATACAAGTGATTATAGTCTCTCTCTTGTTATAGTAGTGAACAATCTTTAATGATCAACTATTAAATGCTGTGCTTTGTACATTTTTAAGATTTTTATTTCCTTCATCGTGAAAATGTCACCATATAAATGCAATCTATTTTGTTTCACAGTTTGTTTACTTGTAGTGCTGAGGATTTAACAGAGGGCCTCATACTTGTTGGTAAGCATCCTCCCATTGTGATATACCCCCAGCCCTACAGATATGTAAAAGGATGAGACTCATAGTCTAAAGAACCACTAGTGGAAATATTTACAATCTTAAGGGAAAGATATGTCTGGGCTTCAACATACTCTTCACTCATTCATTCCTTCATTCTGACAGTCAACTAGTCTTCATTGCACACACATGTGCTCAAACATTCCTTATTAATTGATGAGCAAAACAGTTTTATTATCTGCCCTCACAGAGCTTATAATCTAGTGGAGGGAAGGGAAAAGCAAGAAAACAAAGAGTTCTAAAATGATCATACAAGCTTAAATATTGCATAGTTTTTCTTTTATGAGAAATATATATATAACATATATATAAATTAATATATATTTATATATATGATAGAGAAATAGGAAGTATGGAGAAGCTCAAATAACTCCTCAAATTACCTAATCTGTTGTTTCAAAAATATTTTAATATATATAGTTTGTTTCATTTATACTACTTTCTCTTTGTTTTATGAAAAGAAAGTTTTTTCCTATGTCTTGTACTCTGAATAACTACTTATAATATTATGATTTACTATATATTACTTATTGTAATTCTCATTATTGTTATGAAATTTTATTTTATTTTCTCATTAAATTTTTAAAAACATTTTGATAAGAAGCACATCCAAGCATACAGAGAGTAACTGAAGAAATAATCATATGGAAACTTCTCCAAAGAGGTATAAAGTTCAGACTTTAAATTTCAGACTTAAAATATAAGACGAATCCAACCATTCATGTTTAAAATGGGGAAAAATTAGATGCCCAGGTTTTTATTTGGCATCTTAGGCAAATAACAATTCAATATGAAAAGCAAACCATAGTGCCTATAATATTTTTTAATTGAAATAAAATAAGCAACACAATCCAGTTATTATATTTTATAAATCATATCTGCAAGATAATTTGTCACATTCCCTAACATGGTAGATTTGGGCTCATATACTTGGGATCCAGCCCTCCTTGTTAGACCATTTTAGGAAACACAATTTGAACAAAGTGTAACCTCCCTCAATCTTTTTCCACTTATATAAAACAATTATAACAACTTTAGTGATATGATAGCACTGTTGTGAATGCAAAATAAAAATAAGGAATGAAAATTATAAAAACCATAATAGATTATATTAATACAAGGTGTATTGACAGTATAATAGTAACTATATTGTTTTGGTTATTAATGATTTCACATGTGTATATCTTATATCCTCAAGGAAATTCTATGTTGCTAGCATATGGAAATTCTGCTAGTCATACAAGAGTTCCACAAATAGTTTTTAGCCAATTCATTAATTCATCCTGTTTGAAAACATATTTTCACTAGAAGAATAGTGGTATATGTAAACTAGGGGAATCATAACTGACTTCTCAGAATAACAACCAAGTTTACACTTAGTTTATTTATTTCAGTTAAAGCTGATTATTGAGTCACTAATGGTGAAACTTCCATGATAAATATGGTCTTCTAAGCTCCAACAATGGGAAACAAAGCATTAACCTTTTTATGAATTAATGAGAAATATGGAAAAGTTTTTACTTTCCAAATATTTTCTAAGCCACTATAAAGATGATTTGCACCATGACCATAAAATTAAAATATATTTTATGGGCATTTAAAAAAATATGGAACATCCTACCATAAAGCTATCAATTAGATAATGTGTTTTAATTAACACAAGTTTTATTAAAAGCTTACATAGCAGCCAAAATATTTAATTTTAATATTCCAATGTGAATTGCATTTCCAAGACAGTATTTGAGTAAAAGGTACTTAGTATCACTCAACACATTTAAATAATGATTTGTATATATCCTTCATCATATAATTTATTTTTTCTGACATCAACTTGGTAGGTCTTTAATTATGTTGTACAAGGAATAATCAGAAATCACAGTGAATATTTAAGAAAAGAACTTGTTATAGTAAAAGACACATTGCCAAGAATGAGAGCATAAGTTTGCTAGAAGTGAAGGGGAGTACTTTGAGTATCTTTAGGGAGATTAATGGCAAAGTTTCTTTTACTTAAATAAATTTTTATTTAAATGTTCACTGTATGTTTTGATCACCCCTCATCAATCAATTTCTGTCAAATAAAAACATTACTGTGTGTCCTCACTCACCTTATTCACCAGATATGGCACTTTGCAACTTCTGGCACTTCCTCAAAGTCAAAATGATCACAAAAGGAAAACATTTTTAATCAATTCAGGACATTGAAGCAGCCACAACAGTGCAACTAAAGATACTCATGAAGGAAGACTTCCAAACCTGCTTCAGAAAATGGTAAGAACAAATGGGAATATGTCTTTTGCTACAATAATTTTTAAAATTTAAATATTCACCATATATTTTGATCATACCTGGCATCTAAACTTCACTGGGTAATACATTACATTTAAAAAAAAATTAACCATAAAATGGGGGATAATTTTAGTACAGTTATGCAGCATCATAATTTACAGAAGCTGAGAGAAAAAGGTTCTTAGAAACAGAATAATCCCTGCATCCTCACAAAATTACACAAAAATTTCTTCAGGTAGATGACCAATTGATGTCTTTAATAATATCCAGCTTTTGTAATTTAGAAGCCCATTACAAAATGGAATCTGTTATAGGTCTAGAAATACCTGATTTTAAGGAATCATCACACTCTTAAAAGGGATGACTTTAGGAAAAAGCCAGAGGAGTTCTTGAGAAGGAATCTAGTCAATCCAAGACAAATGCATTTCTAGATCATACCTTTTGGAGTTTTGGATGAGAGAAGAGTGTATTATATTATCCAGTTATCCCATGAATACTCACACTTACTATGAGGACCTTCTACATTTTCTATTTCTGATTTTCATTCTTCCTAATGAAGTTGAAGCTCACTGACCACATTTTAGCTTCTAATACATAGCAATATGGAATGCCTTATGTAAAGCACGATTGTCTTATCTTAAATTTTTGCTTTTCCAAATGAAATAACCCTAGTTTCTACATCCTTCTTCAAAGATAGTCTAACCATAGAACTGAAACAGACTACAGTGAGTACCAAGTCCGTGGCTTATAGTGATACATTTCTGTTCACACTGTACCAACTTTGCCAACGAAACTACATACAAATGAAAACTCAACACAAAGGAAGTGAAAACAAAGCCCCACAATATTTGCTTCCATTGTATGAAACAGAGTTCAGTTACCACACCTCAATTTTCTAAAGTTTATTGTAGATATATCTGAAGCTTTAATTTTTGGAAGTCAAAAATCTTATCATTGAAAGATTCAGGAAACATTATGTTATAAAATGTTTGAAACCACATACAAGCCTAATACTTTCTTCCTTGTCCTACTTTATATAGTTGTTACAATTAGGCACAAGATACTGTGAGTTTACAAAGTTGTGGCTCTATATAATATATTATATGCTATGAGGATATTAAATTAACTCACTAAAGAACCTTCCCATATGTAAATCAAATAGGACATTTACTTTCAAAGAAATTAAACCATAAACCTGACACATGTAAAAATTATAAATGAGGGGGCAGTGTGTAAAATAAAATATAAGATTAAAGCAAAAAAAATGTTACTTTGCATCACAAAAATGTTTGCACCAACAATAACAATGTTGGAGAAGAGATTGATGGGTAAAATTAGTGCATACAAAGAATATAATATTACTAATACATTTTTACCTGCAAGAAATTTTCTGGCTTTGATTCAATGAAATCCATTATCCTAGGTGGTACTGGAGCCCTGTAAGCTACTCATCTCAGGCATATTTAGTCTCCTGAGCTGCCTCAAAGCCTTGACATAATAAAAGGTCAAGCAGATCCAACTAAGCATTTATAAACTACACTCAACCCATTTCAACTACAAACCACACATTCTCCTGCTGAGCTCTGCTCACTCTCATTTTACTGTATAAGCAGACTAATTTGGAAATGGCTTGTCTAGGGCACTCAGGAACACCTTGATTTTCAAAACAATCCTACTTTTCCACTTTATCACAGAAACAGCTATAACAACATTTGAGAGAACCATAAAATGGTGCCTCAATAGTGAAGGAATGAACAGCAAATAGCAACACTATTAAATGAAATGAATGCATTTCACCTTCCAGCTCGGCTGTGCTGCCTGAGACACAAGGTACAAACATGAAAAGGTTGGGGTGGAATTTCAAGAAAACCAATTTGTTTCACCATTCATTTGCAAGATGCTGGATGTAAAATGATACAAGCCACCTCCCTCTCCTATCATTTTAAATTCAAGGCCCTCAATATCACTCCCCACAAACCCAATTAAAAATAAAGAGCCAAGCTGTGAATCTGCATCTAGCTCTATAATAAAGATCAAATGATAGGCATCTGTCTTAATTGGTCACAACAAAACTAAGGAACAATAATGAGAATAAATCTCACATTAATCAAAATGAAGCCAATGAATAATAATACAAACCAGAAGCATAGTTTCAAAAATATGCAGTTACTTCCAAGAATGCAAGGGCATTTATAATCCATAAAAATGACAATAAAGCAAACACATGCTGCATATAAATATGCTTCATAAATATAATATAAATGCTAAGTAACATGTATATAATATGAATAACAATGAGGTATATATGTGAATGTTCACAATCAAATCTATGTGCAAAAAATGAAACTCCAAATCTGGCAAATGGTTTTTCAACAAGAGTGCATCAGAAGATGAAATAGAATGCTAAATCCTTGGGACCCTTAGCAAAACTGGCTTATAATTAGGCCAAGAAGACTGAGCCACCAAATGTGCTTCTGAGGAAGGCCCAACCCTATTTGTGAGAACTGCAAATGAAATGACTCCTTTTAACAACACCCTTTTCTTGCTGTTAGCTCTTTTTCCACCCCCCTGATTTTGTTACTAAGCTTGGGAGGAAAGGACTCAAGTGGCTCAGTCTGTATTCTGAGCCAATTTGTGATAAAAATCAGAGCACCATTTTTTAAACACAAGCAGATGCCTTCCACGTCTCTCTTCCTGGCAACCTTCCTCTCCCTCCATCCTCATCTCTGTCACCACATCTCCCCCCTCCTAGTCTGAGAGACAGGAGTCATTGTTCAAGTCCAGGCCACAAATGTACACACAAGTCATTTAACAACGAGCTCAACTAAAAAGGTAGCCCGGCTGTCTCCCACTCACCGTGCTGAGACCCGAAGGAGCTGCTGAAAAGAGGGAGAGATGCAGACTGAATCCATTTCCCTTCTGACCAAGTCGGATGCAGCCTCCGAACCCAACATCAGCAGTGAGCGCTGGGATTTTTTTTCCTCGGGTCTCTGGTTGGCGACCGTGCTAAGAGGAACCACCCTTCCAGCCCCTCTAGAGTATCAGCAGTGGAGGCGGCAGCGGCGGCTGGAGCAAGGCAAGCAGCATCACCACTAAGGCCTCCTCCCTCTTGGAGGATGGGGTGAGCTCAGAAGCAGCCAGAAACTTGCAGCAGACACCTCCTCTGGCTCCTCCTCTCCCTCCCCCACCCATGGCCCCACCCCTGCTGCGGAAGAGGCTGCCGTCCCGGCAGCTGCTGGTTGTCATGGCAATGACCAATGGAGAGCACTGGGCTAAGGGGGAGGGGATGGGAGGGGAGGGGTTGGGAGGCCTTGGGAAGGGAGGGGGCACGGTAGCTGCCTGGGCTGGAGGACAGAGAAGTTGAGCTGCGGTCTCTGAGGTGCTCTGTGCTCTTGGTGTCTCCTACCCTGGACTCCAGGTCATTAGAGGTGGGGCAGGGGGAAAAGGCGGGGGAGGAGAATAATTGTAAATTTAATAGAAATCTACATTGAAATACACGAAACAGTTTAGCTATACTTTTTGCATTTTCTACAGCTCTCCGGTAAATTATGTTAAATTTGCAATCAGGAGAAAAAAAGAATAAATGTAGAACAAATTACATTGTAAGACGGCAGAGTATTATTCAAATTTGTTCGTCCTTGATAGCGTATTTTAGGCAATGACACCCAAGGTTGTTCGAAAGCAACGTGAATGGCTGGACTTTGCAGTAAACTAACAGTCTGACTCCTTTGCACTACTCCGGACTAGCTCTCGGGTGAGTCGTTGACGTCACTGTTCTAGCTTCTCTGAAGAAGACCTGGAGTTGTTGACACTGCCCCCGGAAAACCATCTGGAAGTGAGGGGCCCGAAATTCCTTTGAAGAACTAAGGTTCTCAGCAGCACCAGGAGGTGGACAGTTCCCAATCCTTTCAGTGCCAAACTCCTAGAGTGTTCAGTTTCTTGCAGGGTATTCCATGCTATTTTCACGGATGACCTTTTGGAGTTCAGAAGCCAGCTGGCAGTCAGAGTGGCAGGTAGGAAAAAGGAAAATGAAATGGGCAGTGATGAGCTCTAACCATGTTGCATTTTACTATAAATTATAGGTGGCACTAGTATTTATCTCATGCGGCAGTTGTAAAGATTGTGATAATACATTAAAAGGCGCTGGCAGGGCTGGGAATTTAGCTCAGTGGTTTCGCCGCCTGCTGCGCAAGCGCAAGGACCCGAGTTAGACCCCCGGTACCAAAACAAAACAAAACAAAACAAAACAAAAAAACCAAAAAACCTGTGGCATGTAGTGAGTATATAATACATAGCTCCTATTATCACTATTATTAGTACTATAGTAGTACATTGCAACTATCATTTAATCTAAAGGTTTTAGGAAAGAGCATGGCATCTCAGGTAGAAGAAAAATTAAGTGAAAACACTAAATACATGATAGTTGTGATGATGATGATGATCATGGTGGTGGTGGTGGCTGCAGCCAAGATGTGGAGGCCCTATACTTGATGTAGGAAATCTTGATGTAGGTGATTATGCTGGAAACCTTGCAGCTGTTGAATTTCCCAAATTTACATGACTATCAAAACTGACTTCTAACAAGATCATTTGTTCTTGTAATCATTAAACTTTTCTACAATTTCTCAACAAAATAAAGATAATCTTTGGTCTTAACTAGCAGTTATTTCTAAGTTCAAACAGTATTACAGATTTCAGAGTCAGTCAGCCTAGGCTCTAATTTTGGTGCTAGTATATAATAAAGGTACTTTTTAAGACAAGTTAAGTAACTTTCCTGAACCTATGTGACTTCATCTATAAAATGGACGTAATCACAGACTCTCATGACTCATTGTAAAAATTAAATAAGAAAAGGTTTGCAAAGCACTAGCAGACTGTGGTGCCTAGTAAGTGTTCAGTAAATGTTGGCAAAAGTAAATGGCAATTACTTGTACTCTTTCATAAGCAGTAAATATGAAAGCATGAGAGAACGTTTTCCTGCATAGGGTCACTCTGATACCAGAGACTTATTCTGACAAAACTGATTGGAAGGTGACCAGGTGGTCAAGAAAAGGACACTGAGGCTGCCTCAGGGTACTACTCTCTCATTTTCTCATCATATCCATGGTGCACTATTATTATTTGATAATAGTTTTCTTTAAATATTTAT
>NW_004624774.1:7247253-7264616 GCF_000247695.1 Heterocephalus glaber
ATTATATTGTATACCTAAAATGTACCAATGATTAGAATGAATAATCGATAATGTAAAATAGGAATAAAAGGTCCAAAGGGCTAGGGGTAGTGGGATGAGCAGGGGAAAGGAAAGAAGGGAAAGGAAAAAATGATGAGGAAAAAAAAAAAAAAAAAAACGGAGGAAGCTTAGAAACCTCCTCCCCTTAGAAAGTCTCTTTAGAAACAACAATTAATCAACTATTGTTTTACAAATGTTCTAACAGCAGAACATTCCACTTCTGTACCTTTCCCTTGCTTTGCTAGTTCTAACCCATAGAGGGGCCTAGAAACTGTTGGCCTCAAAGGTGTATAGAACATGTTTGTCTCCCCCAAGTTGGGGCTCAAGGGCAATGCTCGGCTTGGTCCCAGCCGGTAATAAGCTCCTGTGTGGATTTAATATCAGTCTCTGGTTGGTTCTTTCTCGCTGGGTGTAACACTGAGTGGAGTAACTGGAAACATTTCTCTCTTCAATGTCTTTAGCCTCTCAAGATTTTGCCCTTTCTGTAGACTTTCCAAATAGAAAAAAAAAAAAAGAACAAAAACAAAATAAACTACGTTCACTGTAGCATTGCTCCCAACATAATGGTCTGCTCTACCTTAGAACCTAAATTAATAAACTTGTTTTTAAGATTACAAAAGGGCATATGTCAAAAAATTCCTCCTGCCTTAATAACTTGGGGAAAAGATTTTGCCTGTTTGCTGACAGGTAAGAATGAAACCTTGTGGCTGCCCTCCTGGAACTTGTGATCATGGGTCACACTGGTGGAACCACCAACATCTCTGAGACCAGGGATAGCACCCCTGCTGAGAGTGATGAACCAGCAGCACCTGAGCTACCCACCTCACCAGCTATGACCAGCAAATCCACAGCGGGGTCCAGGACTGAGATGATGCCCCCAGAGGAAGAATAATTATAGATTTATGGTAAAAAATTTTAAAAGACTGGGGGGCAGAGGAAATCCAAGAACAATGAGGAACTATGCAGATGAAGATTTGTTTCCTCCCAGGGTGTCTCCTGCAGGTGTGGTCTTGCCCTGGAGCATCACAGCATCATGGGATCTTTGAGGTCTCAGTTGTGACCTGAGGCCAAAATGGAATTATGTCTCGGAATGCCATAGCTGGCCTGTAGGCAGAAGAACTAGGCCTAATCAAATGATTTTTCCCTAAAATTATGTAGCATTGCTCCCAACAATTCACTCAGTCTGCAAAACCAAAGGTATGGTGGAGGCTGATCCATGGTGAATTCATTTCCTAAACTTTTTTATGGCAATCCAAAAAGGCTCTCCATGACCCAGCACTCCATGTGAGTGTTCGGGCTACTGGAGGACATTCCATGCCTCTCTGGTTGCTCAAAAATACCCTGGTATCTGGTGCCCTCTTCTCAGTGTTTCCTGTGTGAGGCAAACCCTTTCTTAGGGAACCAAGCTATAGACTGATGAAAGTGGGTATAATACTGGGAAATCCTCACCCACCCTTTCTGACAGTGATGCAGAAAGCTGTAGGTGAAGTTTCTGTCCACACATCCCGGAACTAAAGAGAGCCCTCAGGGATCAACTCTTTCCTCTGTCTCCATGCAGCATTTCACTTTCTACAATTTGATAAGTTAAAAAGTAACCAGCTTGTATCAATAAAATAAAATTTAAAAGCAGCAAGCATCAATCTTTGTCAGAAACTTTGTGACTATGACTTTCTTGTCATAAAAAAGTTTGAGACAGATGCTGAGAACATCCTTCCACAGCCTGCTAGGACTTGGAGTAGAGTAATGTTAGCTTTCTGTCCAGCCCAAAGATCAGTCTAGGAGAGGATTTATGGGCAGAAGTTTGGAGATGTATAAGTGAAGGTAGGATTAATATCTTGTATGTATTTCTTCAATCTATTAGCTCCTTATATTTTGGGCTATATGTGCTTAAAAGACAGGATTCTGTGCTTATTAGATCCACTTAATTGTTCCAGCTTTTTTGTCCCTTCTGCAACAAGGCAGCGTGAATGGAGGAAGATGAAAAAGAGAGGGTTATTAAGATCCATTCAAGAGACAGAAACCATGGTTGACACAACAAAAATAATTTAAAATAAAATATTTTACCAGATATTGAACAACTGAAAGAGAAAAGGGGAACACAAAAGGAAGCAATTACAAACCACACCTCCTCAAACTTGTGGAACCATGGAAGTCTTAAACCTGTTGTAACTATTAAAACTTAGAATCCTGGAAACCAGGGCCTGGTACAGAAGTTCAGGCTTGTATGAATGTGTGCTTCTCAACTGTTCTTGACCTTACCAATCCTGGAGGAACTGACACACAAGTCATGAGGAGAAACACTGGCTGTCTGGTATGGCTGTTTCTGAAGGGGCAGGATGAGACAACCTGCAAGGGCCGGGAAAACAGCAATGTGGACCATCTACTACTACAGGAAGGAGTTGGTGCTGCCTAGGTAGAGCGGTAAAGCTGAGTGATGCTCCCAGGAACTGCAAGCAGACAGAAGTAAAATGGGAAGGAACAAGTTGCCCTTAATATTTCCTATAAGCAGAGTTGGCTGGCTGCCAAGCAGCAGAGGGGTTTGCATTTTCTCAGTCTTAGGATCACAAATCAGAGTACTGAAGGGTAGATTTAGTGTTGAGAAACAATGCCTCATTGTCTCTTAGCCCCCTGGAGCTTTTTGGAGCCTTAGTGACTTATACTTTAATATAAGAGACTAAGCCTTGGAGAGGGAGTTTCATTCTGATTCCTAGGTAAGGACACTGTCCTTTAAGTATCCAAGATTCTCAGTGTCATTTTCTTAAAAGGACACTTACATCCTGTAGGAAATAGGCTATATGTTTTATTATTACAGGTGGAAGTGTGTATAAAATTCTGTTTTTCATGGGAGTAGTGTCAAGACCTACAATTGAGAAGCAAATATTATAAGCTCCTTCTCCAGAGAGGAGCACATAGATATCATTTTATCTCCAGAGTTTATTAGATACAAGATATTTTGTTGGATGTTGAGCACCTCCTCTTCCCCGTATCTCTCTAAATTTCACCTTCAGGAATGAGGGTTTTTAAAAATATGGTATGTCTTTTGGAGGAAGATCATGAAATTGTGTGATGTGCCCTCTTCCCAACCCATGGGATTGGAGATGGGCTTTTATAGGTACAGTTTAGGAACAAATTCAGTGAAACAGAATTAGGAAAAAATGCAACATTGTTTTCTGTCTTCTATTGTGTTTCCTATTTTCCATGATTTTCTCCAAATTGTCCCTACCTTTGTCATCTATAGTTGATTGGAAATAAAGAACTTCAAGTAATGACCTTCTTACATGTCATTCCTGTGTACTTTATACTTATGCTTAATGACAGTGGATTTCAGAGTCATGAGACATCAGGAAAAGGGACTGCTTCTTACAATCTTCTGTAAATCTTTCAGAATTGCTCAGGAGGAGTCATCATAGGTTAGTTCTTGGCATGAGAGATTAGTCTGTGAATAATTAAAAAGCAATGTATGCTCAAGTTTTCTATTGCCTAACTTAAGGAACCAAATTATTTTGTCAGGGAGATCCTCAAACATTATGATTCTAGTTACCTTTGTGTACCAAATCCTCATTCATGTTTCATATTCCTCATGTTTGCAGCTATAACAAATCAATCCTCTAAGTAAAACAAAGGTATCTACAGTTTATCTAATTCTAACCTTTTCTTTTGGTTGGTCTATTTAACATTTTAGAATGAAGGTCAAGTCTTTCCAATGAGATGCTTTAACAGTTTAGGTGGTGCTTTAACAGTTTAGGATCATGGGAAAAGACAAGGTGAAGCCAGGAGAAATGAAGCTTCATGCTCCAAGAACTGAACTGCCCTGCGTTTTCTCAGCTCTCTGAACCCTGACTCAAGTCGTGATACCATGGTGAACCTGAGAGAGACCAAGGGAAAAGTCATTGTCATCTCCCAAAGTTTTCTATACATTTGCTTCATGGCAGAGGACTCCTGTAGGGATTAAAGAAGACCAACAAAGGATGACTTCATGCAGCCTTTTCTTCTTCTAAATAGTTGCCTAAGAAGAATCATTGGGGTCCAATAAAATAAATAATATTAAAGGGAAGTCTTGAACTTTCTGCACCCTAACATATGTGAGCTATTTGGGCTGCCTGAGGTTTTGTCGCTTCTAAGGGCCTCAATTACTTTACAGTTGCTGTGGGCTGTAGCTTAGTGTGAGCAACAAATCAACTCAAGTAGACTGGGAAGGAATGAAGTTTCCTGTATATATTTCCCTTTTGCCCATGGCTGTAAGTCTCAGAAGATATGGAGTCAGAGAAGTAGAGCCCTTGATTTTACTTCAAAACTTTTTGCTGTGCCATTTCTGTCCTTTCGTTGTGGAAGAGATCTGATGTAGACAAGTTTAGGAAAACAAGAGGAGTGCTTCATAAACCCTCTTTAGAGAATTTGAGCACTGGGAGCCCCAAAGCTTAACTAAGAAATCAAACTGATGGGATATATATATATATATATATATATAGTTCTCTAGTTCTAGTCTTATTTCAAGGAACAGATTCGTAGTTGTCCATTAATTTAAAGAGAGCTTAATATGTGTCATGCAATTGAGATGTACAGCAAAACAAACTGTATATACTTAAGATTTAAGGCGAGTTGCTGTAATCAGTTATAGCTGTTGGTTATTGCTCTCCTTCCATCACCTCCAGACTTTGCAGATAAACTGCTGGAAAGATCACATGTAGTTGGAGCTGGAGGTAACAGATCTCCCAGACAAATAGCTTTCAGTAGTAAGGAATAGTAAGGGGTCCCCAATTAGGAGCTAGGCTGCGTAGTATGCAAGTTAGCAAAGCTTCATCTGTATTTACAGAGGCAACCCCATTGCTAGAATTACCCCCTGAGCTCTGCCTCCTGTCAGCTCATGAGGACATTAGATTCTCAAGAGATTGAGAACCCTACTGTGGATTGTACATCTGAAGGATCTAGGTTCCATGCTTCTTTGAATTGTCCCCAAACCTACCCTTCCCACCTTCCCCTCTCCATAGAAAAGTTGTCTTCCATAGAAATGGTCTCTTGTGCCACAGAGGCTGAGTCCTATTGGTTTATAAGTTCTCTGGGCCTTTGGCTGCAAGGAATCTTCTGAAGTAAAGCAAATGCCCCTACCCTTAGAGCTGCCCAGAATAGCCTTCCTGCATTAAGGTGAATCCTTGAAATCAACACTGGAAGCATATCTAAGCCGTATTTCCTTTTGTTCTACCCTTTCTTAGAAAATTACTATTCACAATGTGCATACTCTGAACCTAGACATTTACAATTTAAGTAATTTACCATTCTTACCCTTTCTGCCCTTTTCTCTGGTCCCTAATATTCTAAACCCCCCCCCCCTCCCTTAACATTTGAGATATACTGTAAGCTCTAGTTCCTTTTCAAACCTCAGGGGAATATTCAGATTTGCCTCTCTGGCTTGTTTCCATTTCCCTAAGAAATTCTGCTAGTCTTCCTGGTTGTACTGAGGGGTGCAAACTAAGCTAAAACTAGAACAATGAACATTTTAAAGAAGTTCATTCTATAGTCATCTATTACTCCCTTCTCTGCAGAGTGAACACATTTTAAATATGGAGATATTTGGAAGGTTTTATATGTATCTTGATATAAAATGCAAGATTTTTCATGCAATCAGAAAAGATTTCTCTACTTAGTGTTATTCAAATGTTCCCCAAAATTCATGTGTTAAAAAATAAATTACCATGGGATAACATTAACAGGTGGTATTTTAGGAAATGATGAATTCACAAAGAGAGAACCCTCATGAGTGAAATTGGTGACTTAGGAAAAGGCCAATACAAACCAGTAAGGCCTTCTATTGCTCTTCTGCCTTCCACCGTAAAGGGACATCAACAAGGCACCATCTTGGAAGGAGAGAGAAAGTCCTTGCCAGACACCAAATGTGCTGGTACAGCCTTGCTCTTGGGCTTTGCAGTCTCCAGAAATGTAAGAAATAAATTTCTATTATTTATAAATTACTCATTGTGTGATAATTTGCTGTGGCCTCACCATGGACTAGATACTTACTTCAGAGCAAATGAGTAAAGCGGTAGTCAGAGAAGAGAGGAAATGAAATGTATGTTCTCTCCATTGACTTCTCAGATGCTCCTCTATGGATCGTATATGATAGAAGTGATCAGCTGAGTTTTTGATGGTGGGGTTATTTTCTTAGTGTACTACCTGTTCCAGTAACAATTTCCATTGTTGATCAATTTTATGGCATTATTTTTCTTCAAGAAAGTACACTTCAAATGCACTGAAAAAACCCCTACTTATATAAAAGCAGTTTAAAACAACCAAACTCTGTCTTTCTATGCTCTTGCAAATATCACTTGCTGGTACTGATGTGGGGTTTTTTTGTAGTCCATGTTAAAAGGAAAATATATGAAGTGTGGTAAAGTACCAAACATTAGGAGTATGGTCTCTGCAATGAGGAAGGAGTAAACAATTCAGGAGGAAATATCCAGTGAAATGACAGTGAAAGTAAGACTAATTATACAATCAAGGTAAACAGATAGGTTGGAACCAAGTTAAGCTTATGGACAGGTTTATTGCAAGGTCCAGGATATAATATCATAAAAAATTGAAGAAATCTTTAAAAAAATCTTTTGCCTATTTATTTATTTATTTATTTTTGAGTCAGGGTTTATGTAGCACAGACTGGCCTTGAACTTGCTATGTAGCCAAGGCTGACCTCAAATTTGTGATCTGCCTCAGCTTCCTGAGTAATGAATTACAGGCTTGTGTTACCATGCTCAGTTTTAAAAACTGGAACATTTAATTAGAATCTCCTATTCATAGTTATAGTCATCTCATAGGCATGAGAAGTAGTATTTATGATAAAAAGAAAATCCTTGTATGCTTAAATATACATAGACCATCCCTGATTAAAGCACAGGAAGTCAGTAATTTTAAATTTACTTAATGACTTTACACATCTTTTAATAGAAGATTGGATTCACTTGTGATCTAAATGCCAAAATGAAAGAGGTCACTTAAGTAAATCCCTCTTTTCTAATAAATACTTTTCCCATTCTGTATACACCGAGAGTCATAGTAACAATAAACCACTTTGGTCATATATGGTGAAATGAAAACTTTGGCTCATCAATCATTCTTTCCTAATGGCTGAATAAATAAATGCAGTACTCTATCTTAAGAGAAGTGACCACAGTCCTGTGTTACTGAAACATCAAAAAAAAAAAATCCTCTGTGTGCAGCAGGGAAACCATGCCCACATAAATGAAGCTGATCTGGAAAGACAGATGGATTTCCTTAACCTAACTCCCCTGGGGAAACACATACATCTAGTCAAAGCTGAGCAAACAGAAGAATAAACATGTAAAGGTGATATTTAGAAGCTGGGTGAGGTGACTGCCTAGGTTGACCTGGAACTTGGCAAAGGATTGGAGAGTTCAGATAAAATAGAAAGAAATATTAAAAATAGTCTTGACCTTTGCATAGATAAATCTGAACCCAGGTAATCCTATCCTAACTCTTGATTTGCTTTTGCTCTATAGCTTACCTTGCATTTTCTGGCCAGTTTTATCCTTGATGCTTCTATAGCTATGGTTCTACTCTTAAACATAAAGTCACTTCTCCCAATTCAGGGTGAACTGTTGATCCTAGGAAAACTTGGCAACCCCAAAGCAATTGCAACAATTGTGTTGAAGAATGCTCAAATGCTTTCTGTAATGTGACAGCATCATGGGTGAGAAACTTAAGTACATACCCTTCTTTAGTCTCTATTCTCAAGGAGAAGGAAACAGCTGGGAATTTGATGACTATCTCGTGGTATAAATGAAATGAGAAGTTGTGGAGGACAGAGACTGTTTTAGTCACTTTTCTGTTACTAAGACACAAAATTCAACACTCACAAGTTAAAGGAGAGATTTATTTTGGTTTACAGTTTAGCCATGGATGGCAGGCTCAAATGCAGAAGCAGCATGGTGGAAGGGAGTGGCACTGAGGAAAGCTGTTCCTGTCATGGCCAGAAAGTAGAGAGCAAAGGAGGAGCTAGAAGATCTACCCTTCTAGGTCATGCCTGCAAACCACACCTCCCAACAGCACTCCCATCTGATGAACTCATTAATGGACTAATCCACTGACAAATATAGCACCTCTATGATCACCTTCCAAACACATGAGACTTTGGGAGGATACCCAAGATTTAAACCATTACAAAGACAGATTTTCTACCTGATGCCCAGTGCAGTTTTCCTTTTCTAGGAAGGAAAAGGGAGTGATCTATGAAATGCTTCTAATCTGAAAGGATAGGAGGACAACTGCATGGTGTGAGTTCGATTGGCAAATATGGGTGACATGGTAGGCATTATCAAAAGTACCAGGCTTTCTGACCTAGGTTATCTAGGCTCCTAGAAGAGTTTCATGTAAGACAATGTATGGCTGTCAAAGTTACCCAGGTTATAGTGGGAGGGAAGAATTACCTGCTCCTCCCATGTAAGGTCACAATATTCTCTCTTGTGGACAAAGCACAGGCCTCCTCACTGCTAAACAAACCCCACTATCATGGCAATTAATCCATCATCTGGGACTATCCCAAGCCAATGCTTTCTGAGAAAGCCAGGTGCTGCCTGGCTTTTGGAGCCTTACTCTGTCCCAGCCTCTGTCTCCACCTGCCCTGGGGATACTCAAAGGGAACATTTCACATAGACTCCTTAAAATAGGCCAAATTACCCCTCTTCTCTTTTTCAAAACTTGACATTCCTGATCCAAGTTTGTTGCAGTGGTTTGATTGAAAGTGTATTATATCAGGCAAGTAACTTCTGGTCTTTGAGTCTCTGAATGTCTGAGATAAAAATTTTATCGAGTTTTCCAAAACCTTAAGATAATAGGCATTCTCCTTCCTAGTCAGAAGGAAAAGAATACCCATGTTAGATCTCATAGGTACAGTTTGCAGTGATTTGCAGTGATGATGCAATGATGATCTCATAGGCACAATTTGCCACATACTTCCACAAATAGGACAGTAGTTAAATGTGATAAGAATATATAAATAAAGGCAGATCAAAGGAATGTAGAAATGAGATAAGTAAGTTAATATGTTCTTTAGGGCAGGGCTAATCTTTTCTTTGAAGATAACTTGATATGATGTCGAAGTAAACTTTTCCATGTCTGAACCCTCTGAAGCTCTGCTTGCATTACCATCTACACTGTGAGCAGAGGTTGCCAGTAGGCAACAATTCCCAATCTTTCACCCTTGTCTCTTTGCTAGCTGCATTTCTCCTCACTATGAGGAGTAAACATTTCTTCCATTCTCCTGGGTTCAGAATTTTTTTCCAGAACAGAAGGAGCATATTTTCTAGGAAAGATTGGAATATGTTGCTTAGTGCATTTTTAGATCAGCAGTCATCTTATAGAGGAGGCTGGGGTAGGGCTTGTCGGGAGCCCTTCTACATAATTTTGGGGAAAAATCATTTCACAATTAAATTATGATTAGGTCTAGTCTTCTTGCCTACTGGCCAGCTATGACACGTGGAGACATAACTCCATTTTTGCCTCCAGTGACAGCTGAAGCCTCAATGGTGCCATGGTGCTGTGACACTCAATGGAATGATTACATCAGCTGAAGACATCCTGATTCTTTAAGAACTGAGTAGAAAGGTCTCACCTGGGAAAGTACAAATTCTTTATCACTTTAACTGATCCCACCTACTGTTTTAAGAATGTCTTTGCTCATCTTACCATCCTAATAAACATAAACTCCTCATTGACCTAAGATCCTCATCAGCATAAGATTCTCATGGTTATAAGATTATTGCCACCCTCTGAGACATCTGATACTTTCTCTGAATGTAGGATCCTTGTCAACCTAGGATTATCTCCATTCTATGAGTCATCTGTTACTCCCTATGAACTCAGTAAATAGTGGCAAGCTTGGGATGCCTTCGTCTTTGCTGCCCAGAGAAGCATTGATTAGGCCCAGAAGGCAACCTCCTCTCTAAGTCTTGTTTCCTGTCTTTATTCTTTAATTTACCTTGTGTTGTCATGGCTTACAGGATACCAGGACCCACTACAGGGGTTCTGGTAATGTTCCCTTTTCCTGTTCCCTACAAGGGCTGAGTATCTGAGCACTCTGTACCTGTGCACTCATAAGATGCCCCATAGCAGTGTGTCAGGTCTGGGGAGTCTCCAGAGGATGCAAAGGCATCAATCACCTTCTTTGTCCTTCCTCAGATGTTGCTTCTCTTGTTTCTGCTATCCCACAGAGCCAGAATATTCTTTACTTCTTGCTTTCAAAGGATTTTGATTCAGCAGAGCAAAGAAGTGTTCTACGATATATTAATACGGAAGCTTCATCTCCACCTAAGACACGGATTCCTCACCCTCAGCCTGAACCAATATCTTGTTTAGCTGTGCTTTTCAGAGCTTCCCAGATTGTTTTTTTTTGTACCTATTCATAGTATAATTCCTGGTTCATAGAGCTACACTTGAGTTATAGTTCTATAGATTTTATTGTTCAGTAGATAATACTTATAACATCTGACAAATTAAGTTTTTACTTGTGGATACAGATGTTCAGATATTTGGCATCTGAATTATGTCTCTTCAAAAATGAATCCATCACACAGAGAGGAAGAATGAGTAGGAAAGAAAAGAAAATATGGAAAAGGAGAAATTAGAAGTAAGGAGAGTAACAATGAGAGAGTAAAGAAAAGGGAGAGAGGGAGAGAAAGAGAAAGACAGACAATAAGAGAGGGATGGAGAGAGAAAGAGAGAGAGAGATACAGACAGAGACAGAGAGGAATGGACAGAGAGAGAGAGAGAACAGATAGAAACCTCTAAACTCTTATAGCAGCCAGATAGTTTTACCTTTCCTATTAATTTCAATTTTTCTTAAATAATTTAGCTTATTTAATAAACATAATTTATGTATTGCAGTTCACATAATTATTTCAATTCTTTCTGAAACCTTGTATAATTATTCTATTTTAAAGAAAGTTATCCTAAAAGATCACTTGGACTTGCTAAATCACATTACTGTTCTCTCACTGTGCCACTCTGCTTCCCTGCTCTGAGAGGTGGCCCAATTTCCCAAACAATATTTTAGTCCAGGCTAGGAAATGGTAATTAAAAAGAGCACTCAATCTTGGAAAATTGTTTTCTTACATATTTTATAAATCAGAGGTTCAAATCTGAATCAGTTAGTGCCAAGCCCACATATCACAGAGCATTTTAGATATTTCAAGTAAAAAGAGATTTAATGCAGCCAATACTTTACAATGGGTTTTGAAATGCCGAAAGAACAAAGGAAAAGAAGCTGCTACTCAGAAGGCAGAAGCTGCTGTTGAACCTGGATTGAAGCCTAGCCACTCTTGCCAGCTGTTAGCTGGAGGTGCTGCCATTGATGCTGACACAGTTGAGCAAGACACAGGAGCTTATAATCCTGCTGCTGTTTCCACAATTGTCTCCATACCACTGCAGCCATGTTGCTACTGATATTGCTGCCACTTTTTGATGTACCACAAAGAGCAGAAAATAAAAGAGCTTCCCCTTTCCTCCCTTCATTCTATTTCCTTTTAGTCTCCCCTGACAAAGGAACATGGCAAATATGATTTGCAAGCTCTTGTTCTCCCACTTACACAGAAAATAGTACTAAAGTGTGGAGATAGAGCTGACAATTAGTAGAAAAATAATCCAGAGTCCACTCTATAGTTATACGGTGTTCATTCACCTTTCTTGTATCCTTCTTTTAACCTAATTCAACAACAATCACAATATGGTGTTTATCTAACATCATGGAGTATTTTACAATGTTTTCACCCTGAATGTTCTGTAGCTTAAATTCTAAATTCTAAAATTAGCCATATTCTCACTCACATAGAAAAGAGGTTATAAAGGAAGAGAAGGTAAAAGAAATAATGGAGTAATAAACACAAATGTTACACGAAAGCAAGACAGATATCATAGGTAGTTTCCACAGTCATCATTTCTATAATTAGCAAGTCATGATACTTATAATTTATACTTATTTACATTTCCCTCTTCTACTCACTCCATGTTGCCTTTGACCTAAGGTAGCACCTCATCTGGCTAATGTTCTTTAGGTGGCGGGTAAGTCAAAGTTTAATTCTAGAAGATTCTGACCTCATACTAGTCCTCTTTGTTGAGTTGCTGTAGTTCTTTAAAGTCAGTTTTATTACTGAGTTTAGAAGTTTTGAGAGTCACCTCAGAGCACCGCTTGGACTCTAGACACAGTACACCTGGCCCATTGTGGAGTAGCATCCCACTTTCTCTTAGTTGTGGAGATTGATTACGCTGCTTTCCTTATGGTTTCAGCGACATGAGGGTTCCCAACTGGCCAAGTGTTAGTACTGTATCCTAGATCACTGAAACCATTGTCATGTGGTAGCAAATTCTCCCTTCAGAATTAAGATCTCAAAAGAAAGAGAGCTTAAATTTATAGAGACTGAAAGCTGAAATTTTCAAGTTGATTATTGGGTATACATGTGTCTCTTGATTCCCAGACCTGTGAATCCTAGTACTGACAGAAAGAGCATTATGTTTTAGGGCAACATCACATGAACCTTTAGAGAGTATTCATAGCCAGAAAGTGGTATAAACACTATGTCTTTGATAGTCCATTCTAATGGTCTACAGGGGTAGAATCTTTCTCTATGTGTTCTGTAGGGATGAGTGTTTCAAGTGATGGAGAACATGGTAAAATCATGAATTTCATAGTGTGGGGAAATGAGCATGCTTTATTTTCTATAGAATAAACTCATTGGTCAGTAGATGTGGTATCCTGTGTAACAGCGCCACAATCGGTGCACCTACTAACCTCCGGAACTTGTAAATGTATTCTTATATGACAAAAGAGATTTTACAAGTATGATTAGAGATCTTGAGAGAGGAAGACTATACTGGATTATCTAGGTTGTCCTGATGATGTAAGGACAAGTATTTTATTAACAGGGAGACAGAGGGAAGTTTTACAACAGGCAAGGAGAAGATATATGATAACAGAAGTAGAGGTTGGAGAGATGACGATGGAAAAGGGGTCACAAGCCTAACAGTACAGGTGGGCCATGAGACAGCAAAAAAGACGCAGCAACAGATTGTCCCCGCACACCTCCCAGGAAGAACTAGCCCTGTAGATAGCTTGGCTTTCCTCCTTTGGAACTAATTTTAGACTTCTGATACACAGAAGTTAAAGTGGATACATCTGAATAGATTTAAATCTTTACTTGTGCAGAGATTAAAAATGGCAGAGTAAAGTCTGGCAGCAAATATAATCTTTCTGGGACCTGGAATAGGGACACCTGGAGAACAATAACTTAGTGAATTAAAAAAGAAGTAGAGGGCAGGGGATTTAGCTCAGTGGTTCTGCCGCCTGCCTTGCAAGTGTAAGGACCTGAGTTCGATCCCCGGTACAAAAAAAAAAAAAAGTAGAGCTTTGGGAATCAAGAAAGATGATAAGAAAAATAGAAACTACCAAGAAACTGAAGACAATGCAGAGACAAAAATAAAGCAGTCTGGAAGGCTAACCTCAGTGCCCGGGATGGAGGTCTTCTTTCCATTAACACAAGTGATATTAGGGATCAAGTCCCCAGAAGGAGACTGAGCATTAGGAAGATCCTCAGGTATCATGCTAACTAGGTTGAAAAGCAGCATAAACACCAAAATGTAATGAAACCCAAGGTCATCCCACAGGGAGACAGAACCTAGCTAGAGAGATCTCCACAGCAGTGACAGAGTTTCTCCGCCTAACTGGTCTTCGGTCCACAGCATAAAAACAATAAAAATATGAGAAAGCAAGGTGACAAGATGCCCTCCAAATCTGTAACTCCCCAAAAGCAGATTTAATAGACATTGAAGTATGAAAAGCTATGGGCAAAGACTTTAAAAACCAAATTGATCAAAATGTTTGAAGAGATAAAAGAAGAAACATAAAATGTTTAATGAGCTCAAAGTGGATTTAATTGAATAGCTACTGGATTTTATCAATAAAATGTTCAACAGGCTTTTAAAAAAGCAAACAATAATTGAGTTAAACAAGATAATTCAAGATATGAATGGCTACTTCAGAAAATATTTAGAAAATGTGAAAAAAAGCAAGCAGAGATAGATGATATGAAAAATTAAATGGAAAGTGTGGGTAGCAAACTTGATCAATGTTAGGACAGTGTGTCAGAAATAGAAGACAAGGCAGATATAGTAGATCATGAACTCAGTGGTACTCTAAAAACAACAAAACATCATGCAAGTTGGATCCAAGAACTGCTAGATTACTAAACAACAACAACAACAACAATAAACCAAAAACAAAACCCTTAGAATTATAGGAACAAAGGAAAAATTAAAAGTTGACAGGAAAAGTCTAAAAAAATTATTCACTGTCATTGTAGCAGGAAATTTTCCAAATTTAGGGAAATAATTGAATATTCAATAAAAGAAGTGTATGGAATGACAAATAGGCACAACCAGAAAAGAACCTCTCTATGATACAACAAAATACAATTACAAAAATTCAACAAAAGGAAAGAATACTAAAAGCTGTTAGAGAAAAATAGCAGGTAATGTATAAAGGCAAATCTATTCAAATAACTGGATTTCTCAGCACAAAATTTAAAGGCCAGGAGGCCTGAAGTGAAGGTTTTAAATCCCTCAAAGAAACAACTGTTGACCCAGATCTTTATATCCTATGAAACTAGCCGAAGGAGAAGTAAAGATTGTTCCACGACAAAAATATTCTAAAGAAATAAATGACCACTAAACCAGACTTCCAGAAAATAGATAAGAAAACCCTAGACAGAGACAGAGGCCACCAGCACTGAAGAAAAAGGAAAGGAGCCAGATATGGTGGCTCCTACCTGTAATCCCAGCACTTGGTAATCTGAGACAGGAGGATTGCCATGAATTTGAAGTCAGCCTGGGCTGCATATTGAGCTCGAGGCCAGCCTGAACTATTTATCGAACTACTTGTCTCAAAAAAAAAAGAAAAAAAAGAAAGAAAGAAAGAAGAAAGTATACTTCTAACTTAGAGAGTAGTTAAGCAAAAGGAATAAGAAAGGAATCAGCACTAGAAAAATAATCCAATGACAAGATTCAGTAAACACCTTACAATAATAACTATCAATGTCAATCATCTCAACTCTCCTATGAAAAGACACAAAGTGGCAATTTGAATGAAAAACAAAATGCAACTATTTATTGTCTACAGGAGACACACCTCATCCAAAAGGAAGTACATACACTGAAATTGAAAGCATGGAAAATGATACTCCATTCAACAGAAGCCTAAAAACAGATTTTCAGACACAACTGACTTCAAGACAAAACTGATCTGAAGAGATAAAGATGGCAACTACATACTTGTAAAGCAAGAACTCAACAGAAAGAAATAACAATTGTAAATAACTGTGCACTAAATTTCAGTGCACTCAATTTCATGAAACAAAAACTACTTGACTAAGACAGATAGACATCAACAGAGTTGTAATGGGGGACTTCTGTACCCCTTTCTTACAATTAGGTCAACTAGACAAGAAATCAACAAAGAACTTACACCATATGCTTGAACAAAATGGCTTAAGAGATAATTACAGTGTGTTTCATCCAACAACAGAGCACACATTTTCTCAATAGTACAGGGAACACTTTCCATAATAAACTATATCTTAGGCCATAAATCATGCATAAATAAATACAAAATAATTTAAATAATCCCCTACATTCCACTGGAACATGGCAGAATGAAGCTGAAAATCAATAGCAATAGAAGTCACAGAAACTATGCAAACATATGGAGATTAAATAATACAGAATTGACTAATCAAAGATTACAGAAAAAATTGAAAACTACCTAGAATCAATTGACAATGGAAGGACAGCATACAAAAATCCACGGGACACAGTAAACATAGTTCTAAGAGGGAAGGTTATAGCTGTTGCTGTACACATTAAAAAAACAGAGCAATCTCAAGTAAATAATAATGCATCTCAAAGTCCTAAAAAGACAAAAACAATCTTGTCTAAAACTAAATCTGAAACTAATAGAGAGAAAAAATTATAACATCAGTGTGCAAATTACTGAAACTGAGACTAAAAAATGCAAAAGAAGGATCAATGAATCAAAGGTTGGGTCTTTGAAATGATGGGAAGGAAATCTAGGGATGAAGAAGGGGAAGGAGAGGAGAAGTGAAGTGAAAAGTTTCAAGATGTGATATGTGTATTACCAATGCTCCACAATGAATGTATTTACTATGTACAACAAACATATACTAATAAAATTATTAGAGTATAAAAACATCTTTAAGTGTATAGCAATTTTTATAACTAGCAATGTTATATGGAATAGTACAGTGTCAAATAAGGAATTCATAATGGTACTTATGAAGAGGGCCGGGGATTTAGCTCAGTGGTTCCACCACCTGCCTTGTAAGCACAAGGTCCTGAGTTCTATCCCTGGTACCAAAAAAAAAAAAAAAAAGAATCAGATGACTTACGAATGTGCTGCCTACGAGAATGGGAGTTCCATTTTCCTAATGATTGTTCTGGTGATGAGAAATCACTTCCCCTTTTGTTATGGAACCTAACACTACACACTGCATGGGTGTCGGTCCTACAAGAATGACATCATTAGAAGGGCTTTGCCCCAGTGTCTGCCATGGAAGGATGGATACTAAGTGGTGGTAGCAACCACATCAGACCTGATAAAGTCTGTGTTTTGGAACCAATGGAAACTTTCATCCCTACTGCCATGGACATTTTAAATCTTATCTCTGAGGAATTATTGGAGTTCCTGGACATCCTCTGCACTGGATGCCCTTAGGTGAGCATTTACTACCCTTGATCTTAGCCAAAAGGCCGAGAAGAGATAAGGTGAGCATTTACATGAAACACAAATATTCTCATATTCCATATCCCTTCTGAGAAGTTTGTGAGTATACCTTTCCCCTAGATCTCCTTGTTACAAAACCTTAGCTGTGCTCTTTCCAAGGCCCTGATGATCTGGCCGGCCCATTTTAGTCACTGAGCATGAAGTGGTATATCAATAACTTGAGCTAACTCTTCAAAATTGTAGAAAAAACACATAAGCTACTGGAAGTTGTTATAAGTTACAGGCTCTCTTTTTTCACTTTATAATGAAAATGGCTTTAACCCTTGGGAGGTCGTGGCTGATCTGAGAAATATAAGCAAATTCTTTTCTTAAATATTATTACACATATTGAGTGCATAGGTTCATGGTCATGGGTAGCTGTGTGTACATGACTAATGTTAAGCCTTAGTGGCTAAGATGTCATTTTGCTTATAATATGTGTTTTGTAAGTGTGTCTGGTATTCAATAGTGTATTGTCTAAGAGAGATACCAT
>NW_004624774.1:7273962-7311851 GCF_000247695.1 Heterocephalus glaber
GGTGTTGGAAAAACTGGATTTCAACCTGCCAAAGATTAAAACTAGACCCATACCTATCACCATGCACTAAACTAAGATTGCAGTGGATTAAAGATCTAAATATTAAAACAGAAGCACTAATCTTGCTGGAAGATAAGTTAGGTAGAATTCTTGAAGACATTGGCATAGGAGAAGACTTTATGAACAATTCATCAGTAGCATGGGAACTAGCACAAAGAACCAACAACTGGGATCTCATCATACAAATGCTGGCAGGGTTGTGGAGAGAAAGGAAACCTTGTTGATGGGAGTGCAGACAGGCACAACCACTGTGGAAATCAATATGGAGATACTTCAAGAAATTAGAATTAGAGGTCCCACTTGACCCAACTATTCCTCTGTTGGGTATCTTCCCAAAAGAATTAAAAGCATCATACCACAGTGATATATGTACATCCATATTTATAGCAGCACAGTTTGTAATAGCTAAAACTTGGAAAAAGCCCAACTGCCCATCAACTGGAGACTGGATAAAGAAGATGTGTGTGTGTGTTTTTTTTAATAAAATGGAGTACTACTCAGTCATAAAGAATGAGAAACTGGAGACATTTGTAGCTAAGTGGATGCACATTGAGGCTATACTCTTAAGTAAAATAAATAGAACATACATGTGTAAATACTGAATAATTTCTCTGGTGAGGAAATCTAAAAGTGTAAATAAGGATCAAAATGTATAATTGATAATTGAAATAGGAAGAACAGGTCTAAAGGAGTAGGGGAAGTGGGAGGGGGTAGGGAAAAGGAAAGAAGGGAAAAGAAAAACACTAGAAAAGGAAAAAATGGAAACAAAGTCTGTGTAAATAGAGAAGGGTGGAAGGGGTCAAGAGAGGACAGTGGAATGTGGAAAAATAACCAAGATACATCATGTAAAAGCACACGATCCCAATGATAAATGTAACTGTAATGTATACCTAAAATGTACCAATAAATTTAATTAAAAAAAAAGAATTGACAGATTATTGTGGGAGTTTGGAATAAAGCAGTTTAAGAAAACAGAAAAAATTTCACGGAGAAACAAGCCTTATTTATATGAGGAAACAGAAACAACAACTGTTCAACATCAGGCAGGTGAGGCCTGGCCATCCAAATGGCAAAGAAGCTCTCTGATTCAAGTGTAGTCTAAAGCTTGAAACACATTATATTACATGACAGCATTTGTCTCTGTGAAGTTCAGTAAACAGAAACAATTTTCACAGGTAAGAAAGAAGTGCAGAAGGACCACTTAAGGTGAAAATACGTAGACACAAATATGTGGTATTTTATCTCTTGAGGTTCTATAACCATTAGGATGAATTAGAACTTTCTTCACATATACCACTGCAGCCTTCATGTCCCAATTCTAACATGATTCTTTTTTGGATTAGAAGCATTTTCTAACCCTAATCCTAATCCCAAACCTGAAACTAACCCTAACCTTAACTGCTATTGATTCTGAGAAAATTTAAAGCAACTAACTATAACATTAACACTAACCATAATCTTCACTTGTGTTAATTCTGGTGAAGATTAAAGCAACTAACCCTAACCTTAAACATAAATGGTTTTAATTATGACAAAGTCTAAAGAAACTAATCCTAAAGCTAACCCTAACCCTAACCCTAATCCCAACACTAATCATAACTGGTGTTAATTTTTAGAAAGTTTAAAACAACTAACCCCAATCCTAACCCTCACCCTAACTGTTAGTAATTCTGACAAAGTTTAAAGCAAGTAACCCTAACCCTAACTCTAACCCTAACCATATCCATAACCATGGTTGGTGTAATTCTGACAAAGTTTAAAGCACTTAACCCTAATCTAACCCTATCTCTAATCCTCACTGTTGTTAATTTTGACAGTTTTAAACAACTAACCCTAACCCTAACCAGGACCCTAAACCTAACCCTAACTCTAACTGGTTTTAATTCTGACAACATTAAAAGCAACTCAGTCTAACCTTAACCAAGTGGTGTTAATTTTGACGGTTTGAAGAAGCTAACCCTAACCCTAACTCTAGCCCTAACTCTAAACTAACCCTAAACATAACTGGCGTTAGTTCTGACAAAGTTTAAAGCAACTAATCCTAACCCTGTAACTGTAACCCTAATCTTCACTGCTATTAATTCTGACAAAGTTTAAAGTAACTAACCTTAACCCTAACCCAACAGGTTTTAATTCTGACAAAGTTCAAATCCAATTAACCCTAACTCTATCCCTAGCCTCTACCATACCCAAACCCTGACCCTAACCCTAACTGGTATTAATTCTGACAAAGTTAAAGCAACTAACCCTAACCCCATAACCCTAATCCTAAACCTAAATTGAACTTTACCCCTAACCCTTTAACTCCAATCCTAACTCTCACCATAATCCTAATCCTAACCAGTCTAGCCCTCTTCCTAAACCTAACTTCACCCTCACCCTTACTTGTCATTGTTGAAGAAAGGAGACAGGATTGGATTTGGGTGATAATGTGTTTCAGGAATGAATGCCATGGTACAAATTCCATGGAAAAATTTGTTTGTCCTTAATATTTAGCTCTACTGGATGTCAGTCACTTTTCAGCAAAGGTGGAATGGATTTATTGATTCACTCAAATATCACTCTTATGGTACTTAGAAAAAGAAGAAAAAGTGGAAACACATTTAAGGCTTCCAGGGCTTTCACTGTCACCGAATCTTAGCAAACTCAGACTCTCAGAAACTGGTAAGCACAAATAAGGATAAAAAAGTGGAAGGCACTTACTTGAGTTGTAGGGTTATTAATAAAGATTTCCCAGAGGAAGTGAGCCTACATTCTGATAAGCCAAGGAAAAGATGGTGTGTGTGTGTGTGTGTGTGTGTGTGTGTGTGTGTGTGTGTGTTAATTTTAGGCAAGTAAAACAAGGAAGGCAATCCAGCCAGAGTAGAGCACAGGCCAGAGAGCACCCCGTGTTCAGAGATTTAGAGTGATTATTTTTCAAAAGCAGGTCAGCATTCTGTTTCAGGAATCAGAAACAATTTTGAGGCAGAGCACAGCAGTGAGAGAGTAACAGTGTAACAGTGATTAGGCTAAAAACTGTAGTTTGGCTCTAACCTGAGGAAGTTGTAATCCTGAGGAAGTTTCCTCGTCACGAAGCGAGAATCTCAAGACCCTTGTGAGGCATCAATGGGTGAGCAACACATGGGCAGTATTTAATGTAGAGGCTAGCACATAGAATTACTCATGCAGGTTAGCTTAGTTTCCTTATTATTCTTTATCAACTTTCACCTCGTGCTGATTGACATCTATAGATTTTTAAAGTTAATTCCTGTCAAATCATTTTTCTAAAGATTTTTAAATGTCTCTAGGATATAAAAATTTCAAGACTATAGTTGTAAGTTATAAAGAAAAGCATATGCAATTCATTTCAGTAAATAACGGACTTTAACAAAACAGAAATGTAACACAAACAGTTCAATAATGTAATTTAGCTTGAACATAGCAGTCCAGAGCCAAATTCACTGCACAGCTCCTTCAATTTTAATTGTCTTCCACCCTGCTTCTCACTCTTTGTCTATTCAGGTGCTTTTCTCCATGTTTTACCTTGTTTTTTAATAATATGCATGACATTTTCTCCTTTTTGCTTTCATAGTTATGTATTTTGCTCATTTTCTTTGTAGCTTTTCTCTTCATGTTTACTCTTCCATTTCTATTTATAATATAACCATTCTGCTTGGATACCATTAAGTTTCAATTTTGTCTTAATCCTTTTTTTTCTTCAACAAGGAATGATGCGAAACGAAGAAACATTTATTTTCCACTGCTTGGTAAAGACTACACATGTAGAATTACCTATTACCATCTGTCAGAAGTAAAATATGATCACCAGAATTTTGAGTTTATTTAGAGTACAAGGAGAATGGTTCATGAATTGAGGAACATCAAATTGAAGAATAAATAGCAGAAAACGTCAATTCTATAGCACATATAACACAATTTATAGAGCACAGAGGAGGAAGTCCTTGATTTTTTCATGACTGGCTGTCATATACATCCTTTAAAGGCAAACAATTGTTTAAACTGATCTATCTATAGCTGACTGGCTTAATTTCTCTAGAAAATGCTGATAAGAACAAGAAATCTAATGTTTGTTTTTGTTTAGGGTTAGAGTTTTTAAATTTACCTAGGCAACTAGCTCTGGTGTATCTAAACTATGGCTTCCATTTTTATTTATTTTTAAGATGTCTACAAGACACATGACTACAGTAGTCCATTCAAATATAGAAGCTTTTAACAAGTCCTTTTATTTTATTTTGTTTTATTGTATTTTATTTTTGTTGACTTTTTAGTAATTTTTAACTTGCTCCTCAGTGAAAAAAAGGCATTTATGTTTTCTTGCTGTTGCCTTTAAACTTTTAACAGAATGAACGAGTTCTGAAGGTTTTTCTTTTATAGCTGAGATTTTTTTCTACTTTTGTCAGTCACTCATCATAGGATAGTTTCAAATTCTTATCAATTTTGATATCTTCCTCTTCTAAATACATTCTAATTTGTAAATCAGCTTTTAAAAAACACATATGGAGGGCCAGGGATTTAGCTCAGTGGTTCCGCACCCTGCCTCGCAAGGGCAAGGTTTCCAGTACAGAAAACAAAAACAAAAACAAAACAAAAAAATCCACACATGGACACAGTCTTCACATGCTTTCTGGTGGGTCAGAGAAACAGGAAAGCAGTGCTGTTAAATGCAGATCATCTGGAGTTGTCTTGCTTCTGCTTATAATCTCTCTTCTTTTGGGACTTGCAGAACGGTCCTATTAGACATGACAATTTGTAGGAGTCAGGGATTTAAATTTTTTTTTTCCACAGCAAAGTTCTTTAATATTAGATGTACCCTTCAGGTGTCCTCTAGCATCACAGCCAAAATGCCAGAAGCCATCTTGCATCTACAACTTCGATTAGCATGGCATTTGGTGAGAGCTGTTAGGCTCTGATTTGACTGAGGCACTAGACGGATGACAGCACCCTCTAGTGGTCAGAGTTAAACTTCAAGAGCTGTATAGGCTGAACATCACAAGAAATTAGTCGAAATGTTAGTGTGTTAGGCAGCGGTGTTTTGCAACTGTGAAACGGTCCTTTTCTTTCCTTTTCTCTTTTGAGATAGTATCTCTCTGTACTCAGGCTGGGCTCAAACTCTCAGTCCTCTTGCCTTAGCCTCGTGAATGCTGGGATTACAGATGTAGATGTGTACGACCAAGCCCAGCTTTGGAATATCTTTTTTCTTATTATTAAGTTTATTTGTGTCTTTTAGGAATACAGTATGATGACATTCATCATTGGGAATTTGTACCTTTACATGACATATCTTGGTTCTTTTTTTTTTTCTCCATTCCTTCAACCCCTCCACCCCTCCCTATTTACAAAGACTTTCCAGTTTTTTCCCTTTTCTCATATTTATTCCTTTCCCTTCTTTCATATCTTTTAATTTGTTATTTCTGGTTCAATGGGTAATATGTTACCCACCCTATATCAGGAAATTCCATATATCTCAAGCCTGGTTTAGCCCTCTAGCCACTTTTCCATTTTAGTGCAGTTTTGCAGAAACTCAGGATTTTAAGTAGCCACTCCTCCTTTCCTCAATTTTTAGTAGTTGCAGTGACTTTTTTCTTCTTGAGCACTTCCTTATTTCTCTCTTATTTAGTACTGTTAAATATAAACATATAGACCCTATTACTAGGAGGTTTTTGTCTATAGTTCTGCAAGAAGATAAAGTCAACTAATAATCCATCTGAGGTGGTTGTGGTTTCAAACAAGCAGCACTGGAGTCAGCCTGAATAAAAAGTCTAGCTCTGCTACCTTTTTTGCTTCTGACAGTCAGTGACTTCACTTTCTAGGTTTCTTCACAAAAGAAGAGCGATCTTACAGGGTTATTATGGCTCATACATAAATCCTCAAAAAACCCCACATATATTCCTTGTTTTCTTTTTCAGGTTGTCACTTGGGGATGATGTGATGGTAGAAATGTCCACTTCTCAGATTAATTCAGAATCATGCCTCCCCCTTTAACCCCATCCAGCCTCCTGTTGGCTTAGTACACACCCATCAGTCCTATGAAGCAGATATCCAAGAGAAGTCTTGAAATGAAGTCCTCCATCTTGTACAGAGCACTCAAAATGGAGTCAAGAGATGTCAGTTAAATCAACATGTCCATACTCCAACTTTAGACCCTGTTCCTTATACACATGTGCTAGGATACAAGCTAACTTCTTGAAGTGAAAAACCAACCCATCACTCACTAGAACTGTTTTCTACAAATCTGCCAAACTGAAGTATTGCTTTGCCTCTCTGAGAAACTGTCCAGGAACTGAAGACTTGTCCAGTACTGAACAACACAACTAACTCTTTGCTAGCATCAATCCAAAATCCTGTCAAACACTGATGTAACTCCCCTTGCCCTTCAGTTTTTAAGCTTTAAATATGGCTTCCATTTTGTAACTTGTCAGAGCATATATTTAACACTGTGTGTGTCTCCATTCCTGGGTTGTGATCCCTTTGAGTCCTAAAGAAATATCTTTCTTCATTGTTCTACAGATTGAGTTTATTTAGGAATTTGACGTTCCAAATCTCAGATGATCAGGGAAAACCTAGAGCTCTACTTTACTACTTACTATTCACCTTAGTAACTAATGAAGAATTACCTCTAATGCGGAAAGATTGAGGCTAAGTCCAGAAACTGATCCACAGCATATTTGAGAAAATACAGTTTTTTTGGTTTGTTTCCTTAATAACTCAAATTCTCTTTGTGATCTATATTTATAGCCTAAAATTTACATTCTGAGGTTAATAAAACTTAAGGACTAAACTCTATTCTACCAGAAAGGAAGCATTATGTCCATGTACACAGACCCGTGCCAGGCAAAAAAATGCTTAATTAAATCTCAAGAAAACTGAAAGCAATTATTTGAATCAGTGAAAAGTGTTGGATAACATGTTTCTGGATTGAGAAGTTTTCACCTATTTCTTAAAATAGTGTTCAGTGCTTTGTGGGATTAAATGTGTTCATGATCTACTGTGTGCTGTTTTTCGGTATCTGGTATCACATATCCTGAGGCAAAGGCCTCAGAATGGGAAGAAGGAAAAGGCACTGTGAGGGAAACTCTGTTTGAAATTACAGGATTCATATACTGGTAAAACTTGGTCTATTCTGATGCTTGTCCAAGTCCCCTGTCCCCAGTACAATCATACATGCATTCAAGGAAAAAACATTTGAGAAAGAACAAAGTGTATTCTATGCTTTTATTTAACAATTAGGCCAGCCAGACTTCCCGGTAACCTTAAGGGATTTTGGAACCTTGGTTCTCAGCAAGGCCCAGATTTTCTAATGAGGACAGGAACCTGGCGCTTCCTGTAGAAGAAATTGAAAAGCAAAATTGACTTAAATTTTACTGACCAAAAAGTGACTTTACTATGGGGGAAAATTTCAATGGGAAAAAGTCAGTTTTATTTAAAACTATAGAAGTTTAAGATTCATTCTCATTTGTCTCTTTCATTCATGTGTTCATTCATTTACTTATTCATCAAAAATCAGTTTATCACTATTACATTTACTGGAGATTCAACAGAAAGGGGAAAAATTTATTCTTACTGAATTTATAGATCTAATAGGAGGTGTTGCAATGAATTCCTGGAATTAATAGGAAGTCTTTTATTGCTTCATTTATTCTACTTCTACCTATTCTACTTCATTTATTCTACTTATGCTACTTCTCTAGCTAACAGCTTTCCATTTTAGTGGTTCTTGGGCTATTGCTGAACCTTCTAATTGATTGCTATTTCAGAAGACTGCAGATCAAAAGTCTTGCAAAAGGAAATCTTACCTCCCAAATAGTACCAGCTCATTCAAAGCATCCTCCTCTCCAGAAAAAAAATTGTCTCTGCTTTCCTCATTTCACCCTTATCAAGTACTCTGAGCTAAATATCCCTAAATCCTGCAAATGAACTTAATAAAACTGTTTACAGCTCTTTCATCTTTTCTACCCATATTTTTCTTGAAAATACTAACTTACATTTTTCCATTTCTCTGTTACTGGAGAATATCTGACATTCATACATTTTATGGGCTTCATCGATTCATTTTAAGAGGCTAAATTTTTGGTCCCCAAATCATTAAGTACTCATACTACCAATTTCCAAATCAGTTATGTATGTAAGCATAAACATCTAAACAGACCATATGAATTTGACTTATTTTCCATTGTAATGCAGTTCACTGTAGTTCAGTATGTTTAACACCCATATTTTGCTACTTAAACTTAAATTAAAAATTAACTGATATTAAAAATTCAGTTTCCCAGTTTTATCAGTACATTTAAGTGCTAATGGCTAGTGGCTGTGAAATGGACAACAGAGACATAAAGCCTGCCTATCATTACAAAAAGTTGTTAGACATTGCTTATGCGTAGAAAAGAATGTGCCAAAACAGATCCCCTCAGAAGATATATAAGAAAAAGAAGAAGACCTCATTGATAATAGCTACCAGGAACATAATGACTAAGGAGATTACTATATGCAAGCACTCATTTGATATTATCTGCTAATCTCAAAATGTGACACTTAAGGTCAGAGCCTGGTTGTAGTTACTATGAAATGGATTTGTTTGGAACTTTTAATGGGTGATAGAAATGAAGGTACTACAGTATATTAAGAAATACATCGTATATAAGACAGTCATATTTGTTTCCAGACCTAAGTTTTCTTATCTGAGAAATATAGGTACGGATGTTACATTTTCTGGCAGCCAAATGTTCCTCCCAAATTTATATATGTTTGAAAGAATAGAAAGAGAAAGCTGGAGCTAATAGGTTTCAAAGGCCAAAGGGACAGGTGTCCTAGCCCTCCGCTCAGACTGTCCCAGTGATTCACTCTAAATATTGGGCTTTTTGATCCAGGCACTTGGAAACTTCCCAAGTCTCAAAGCTTTTCTATTGCTTTATCCTCCTCTTGGAAAGAAATATGTTTGATCTTAATGTCAACAGCACAAGTCATGAGAAAATTAACAACTGGTTTCAAATTCCTTTTAGAAGTTCTTATTGTCCTTGAAAAGGTCCAGAGGGGTAGGGGAAGTGGAAGGGGAAGGGGAAAGAAAAGAAAAGGAAGGAAAAGTTATGAGAAAAGGAAAAAATTGTAAACAAAGTCTTTGTAAATAGGGAGGGGTGGAGGGGGTGAAGGGAGCACAGGGAATGGGGAAAAAATAAGAGCCAAGATACATCATGTACAGGTACAAGCACCCAATGATAAATGTAAATGTATTGTATACCAAAAATGTACCAATAAAATAATTTAAATAAAAAAATAAAAAGGTTCTTATTGTCGAAACAGATCCACCACAAAGCAGGATACCTAAAGTTTGGGGACTAAAACTTCAGATCGCAGGTCTCTTACCCTGGAGACCTTTTTCCACACAAACCTTGTTAAACTTGGAGAATTTTCTGAGATGGTTTAAAAGCCCAAGAAGAAGATTTGGGTTTAAGGAAGGGAATTTATGCTGGGCAATAATGGAACTTACAGAGTCATTTGCCTAAGTCAAGATCTTTCATATCAAGTCAATCCCAGAATAATTAAGTGTTTTCCAGGCCACTTGTAGAATCTATTTAATTTTTTGATAGTTTCACACTTTTACTTAACCAGGAATGTTCTTTATAGATGCTACGCAAATTTAGAGCCTTGTTTTTAGGGTGTTCTTTCCATGAAACCTTTCCTGACCCCTTGACTGCTTTCCACCTCTTTCTACTGCAATACCTTGTACCTTATTTGCTGGCATTTGCAACAAGTTACAAGAAGCTATCTTACATATGCTCATACTTATTTTCTCTTAGTCACAAGCATAAAGGAAGCAGAGGCCACTAACATAAAGCTCTGAACGTGGTAAGCAGAGTTGTTGGGTGAAATAGAAAATCTGTGGGTTTCTGTTTCTCTGGGTGACTTGGTATTGATTTTCTTCATTTACTTACAGCCACTTCAGAAAATGGAAATTTATTGTTATAAAAGTACCGTTTTGATCATCTAAATCTATAAAATTTGTATTTGCCTAATAGGGGATTTTAGAAGACAAAAATCACTAGCCAAGCTTGGTGGCACACACTTGTAATCGCAACACTCTGGGAGGCTGAGGAAAGGCGATCACATGTTTGAGCACAGCCTATGCAACTTAACGACTTAGTAATTGTCACAAAACAAAACAAAACAAAAGAGCTGACTGCAGATTTATCAGTGAAAATCCCTGGGTTCAATCCTCAGTACTGAAAAAAAAATTCACTGCTATCACCAAGAATTGTGTTTTAAAGCGTGTATAGGCTTTTCAAAAATTCAGACTACTCTAAAATTATGTGTTTTTTATCATGGAAATGATTAAAAGTCATGTTTTCATATATACGTATATATATGAAGGATAAAAAAGCAAGAGTTATTTTTTGAAAAAGTAGATGTTTTTTTTTCTCTCTTTGTAAGATTCATGCTATTTGGTATGCTGATTGGGGCATTAGAGGGATAAGATAAATATTTGATGACAACACATTTAAACTATATTTACAGATTTAAAATTTGTACTTACAGATTTTCGGCACACAGTGTGCACTCATTGCCATAACTAATACCATCAGTCCCACAGACAGGATCATAAATCTTGGGACATCCATCCATTGTATAATCGCAGTTAGCCTAAAAATGGAATTAAACACAATAACTTTCCATCGTCCCCTGTTCTTTGAGTTTATAGCAAAAATCTCTAAAGTGGTTTTAATGTCTCTAGGGGAGGACAGTGGGAAAATGACATGAAGTGTTCCAAGAGAAAATATCTAAGACTCAGTATCAGAAGAACCTGAATTTGGGTAATGCTGCCTTTTATAAATTGTGTGACATGGGTAAGTCATTTCATCTGCAAAATGGGAATGGTATTGTCATTTTTTCATCGATGCTATCAAGGTACTGTGAAATTTGCGTAAGATGAATGGGCTGATGTTCATGTTTACAGTGCTGCAGGTGCTAGTGTCTCTCAGATTGGCTGCTACTTAGGGCACATTCTTCTGTGGTCCCTTCACTGTGGTCCAGTCACACTGGTCTTCCTTTTGGCATGCAGAGGCATGACGTGTTTCCCATTATTGGAATCTTCATATTCTGTATCCCAACTGCAGTAAGAGCCAGTAATCATCTAACGACTGGTACAGTCTTCCTGCAGGCTATATTTTGCTAACACTGATTTATCTTTCATGGTTCAAAATAATTCTTACTCACTTGTAAGCATCTTACCTCATCTCTCAAGCTACGTTAAATTCCTAATGGTAACAGATCTTCATAACACATCACACATGTAAAAAAATTATTCTTTATGAAGTTTTGGGCTCCCTCCCCCTCGATATAGAAGTGATGAGCAGTAATCCCCTTCTGATCTCCAAATTTATTAAAATTAAGTTTTGGGAAAAAAAGAAAATCATGGAAAAGTTGGGTTTAGAATATTTCTCTAGAGGAAGAAGTTAGTTTACTATTTTCTGCTGAGCATTATAATGATCCACATGTTGGTGATGCCACATGTTGGTATTGAGCCACATATTGGTGATTAGGGGCTTTATGCCAATGCGACGAGACTGGATATAAGGAGGAAGTGGACTTGAAAAAGCTTCCACCCAAAATACTCCTCCTACTAGCCAGTGCTAGTGTACATAAATTCACCAACACTCTCACCACTTCCATCCTTACAACTAACTCTCTTTCATCCCAAGCATTAGACAATTACACATAACTCGTCCATACATCAGTGGATTTCCCTTTCAGCACAGGACTGTGAGGACAGGGGAAATTGCTATTACTATCTGCATTTAACAGTTTAAGCCTCCCTAGGTTTCATACTTGACTCATCCTGACTTCAGACTAAACTGAAAGGTGACTGCTGAACTGCACTTTTGTCAGATCAAACAGTTTCAGCCTGAGAAATAAGGAATAATAAGACTCTCGTTACCTTTCTTCCACTGGAATAAGCTGCAATATTGCCTAGAAAACATAAATCAGACTTGTAAAGTTGGATCCTAAGTGGGAGAAGACAGATCTACTTTTATTGAGAACCTTTCTGTTTCCATAGAAGACTGTGACCTCTTTGCTGGTCCCTCCCACTGCCCACCTCTTCTTCTTTCTGTCTCCTTTCGAAGACATCTGAGCAATTTCTGTTCATTTCGTCTGCTAAAATCTTTTTAAAAATTAAGTACGAGTTTGATTATAAACAAAGTATCATAATTTGGTACATCAGAGAAATTGATTCATTTCATTGAACATTGAAATTATGTACTCACTGCACGAAGTGTGTCAGGCACTGAGCAAATATCTTCTGAAGGCTTACTAACACTCTCACAGCTTGTCCCTAGATCTTTCATATCTCAATTAGTGGAGTAAAAGTATCTTGATCTCAACTTAAAGGGATGATCTCAACATGAAGGGATGGAGTATTTACACAGTTGTCTGTGAAAGAGTTATCACTAGCAGCAACTAGGTTTTCTGATGCAATTTCAGGTAAATCCCCTTTTGTAAGTAATGTTTAAAGTGGAGGTTTTTGCCAACTCACCATCAGTTTTCAAAGAGCTTTTTCCCACAGTTGTATGACACTGAGTGACCATAGGCCCAGTCACAGTTCTTGAATTTACAAATAATCAAAATAGACACAGTTGGTCTTGCTGGCATCGCACAGGGAATGGTAACTGCATGAGTTCACCGAAGGGAAAGGAAAATGATCTGATAGCACCCAAAGGAGGAAATGTTGGTGAGATTTAATTTTGATGTCAGTAGCCTCTCAGGGCATGGAGATTTCCTGGAATAGTCACAGCCTGAAGTTGTGGGGTCCCACTGGATTTCAGAATCTAAATTACTCCAAAAGTTGATAAGCAGGTGCTCACTACAAGCATCTCTTTGTATTAATTAATATTCATGAGGAGGGGAAAGGGGACCTTTGCTTCCATAAATATTTAGCAAATACAACAAATGATATTCTTCTCAGCAAAGTGCTGATTTAGCTCTCAAAACCTTCTATGACATTGAAGATCAGGTTGAAAATGTTAATCATTTTCAATAATAAGAACAAAACTGGTCTAAATCTTGTGGGTTCAGAGTTGTCTCCCAACATTTCCCAGATGCACTTCAGGAACTTAGGCACACCATCTATTCAAGCAGAAGGAAAATATACCTTGAAACATTTTGGAGATCAAAGAAAGAAATTTTTTAATCAGTCAAACTATTCCTCTTTTAGCGAGTAACTGTTGTTGTTATGCCATCATTGTCTGTTATGCAAATCTATGAGAATTTAAAGCTTGTAAATAACTCTAAGCATTTATAGAGTTAGAGTGTTATTTAATTTTAGCACTTGTCCCGTGGAAGTGAGCCCTAGAATGGTATTTAAGACTGATCTATCCCTACTTTTTTTTCCTCTACCATATCCTTGACAAAGGGTCATCCTGACAAAAACCTTTCTTCCTGCAGAAACTTCTCACTAGAATTGTTTTCCTCAATTTATGTCAAAAAAATCTTCTTTTTATAATTTTGATCTATTGATTTTATTTCATCTCATTGGGAGCAAAAGACGAACTAAGACTAGCTAGTCTCAGCTAAGACTAGAATATGCCAAATTTGCAGGAGGTAATGTGTTTAGCAAACCAACAAGTCAAAAAAGTTTTGCTCAAATTTTAAAAATATGTAAAGACACTTACCAGATAAACTGAGCAAGGCCAAGACACTAAGAAGGAAGACTCTTGTTATCTTCATGGCTGAAGTTCTGTGTCCAGAGGTCAGTTGAAAACTGGCCTGAAGCTATCACTTCTTTTGAGAACCCTGGGACTGGAGGGTTATACAGGCAGATGGCAGCACAGGCTCCACCTGCCACGCTGTGTCGCAGGAGCCCCTGGTTATTGATTGACTCTGTGTGGTGGCCTGGCCTCCAGGATTAGAGAATGCCATCTGGGTAAGAAAGGTGAAAGGGGAGGGTGGGCCCCAAATCTTAGCAGGGAAAGTCCTGGTGGTTAGGTAGTTAGCTGGATCTCTAACTTCCTCCTTAATTATAGGAAAGTCTTTCCCTCCTTGAACCCCTGTTTTCTTATCTGCAAGATGAAGTCAAAGATCCCATCTACTCTGTAGTTGTGGATGTGCCTGAATATACCAGTTGTTCAGGAACATGGTTCTAGCAAGTGCATGCCAGGGCACAAAAGGCACTACTCTGTTATGAAGAAGGATAAACTTGAGCTACTCAGAGGAAAATGGATGTGTCTTGAGATCATAATGTTAAGTGAAATAAGTCAGACACACAAGCTTAAATATTACATGGTTTCTTTTATGTGAGAAACCCAAAATGTAAAGAACAAAATAAAAAATAGATCATAGGAAATAGGGGCATAGATCTTCTGCAGAAGGGAAGAGAACCCAGAGATGGAGGCGGAAGAGAGGCAGGGGAGGGAAAGCAGATGAAAAAAGAATTAAAATGTGTTACGTGCACGTACAAACTTCTCAGAAGGAATCTAGTCATTACCCATGGCAAAACGTATTACTACAAAATAAAAATTGAAAAAATATTTTTGTAAAACAAAACCAAAAAACAACAAAAAGATTTGATAGGGCCAGGATTTAGCTCAGTGACACCGCGCCTGCCTCACAAGCTCAAGGTCCTGTGTTCGATTCCCAGTACTTTCCTCCCCCCCAGAAAAGATTTGATATTTCATTCAAAGCTGTGTACTGAGTATGGGGTATGTGCTGCCAGGACACAATTCTCCATTCTGTTTCACATTTCTGCAGGCCTTGTGAGTAGAGGTATCCATGACCTTTGTTTCAGACTATCATTTTCCAGGGGTTTATGTAACAAATGGCCTTGGCAAATAACATAAAGTTTTTGTCTGGTACAAAGGGCAGAATTTTCTTTTTACTGTCTAGCATAATAAAAACAACATTTTCCAGAGCAAAACTTATGTGGGTTTATTGCCCTGGTAAAAAGATCTGGGAAATTTATAAAGTTTGACTTCCTTTTCTCATAATGCATTTCATTTTTCATGCAACTGCCACTTGACCTTCTTCATGCTGTCTTGTGAAAACTGGAGTTTGGGAAACCAGAATAAATACTGAGATCCTGGCAAGTGCTACAAAGTAATTAAAATTCCTTGTCTCCATCCAGGGGTAAGTGTCTTTAGTCAGCATCCATTAAGGTGTAGCAAGCTGACCTATTAGCTCCTAAGTAGGGTAAAAACTCAGACCTGAACCAGGTTTTGGCATCTGCTAATGAATGCGCTCTTTCCAGTAAATAAAAATGACAAAGCCCATATCTTTGTGGGGCTTTTTGCATTTTAGTTAAGGAAGACAAACAACAAAAATAATAAATGATTTAAAAAGTCAGATTGTGAAAAATATTATAGAGAAAAGGAAAGAAAAGGGCCAGCTTGGCAGGGATTTATGATAGAGAAGTCAGGGAAGTTATTGATTAAGTGAAATTTCAAACAGAAGGAAGTGAGGAACGGAGCCATGGAAATACCCCAGAAAGTATATTCCAGAGAGAGAACGGCAAATGTGAAGGTTCTGAGGCAGAAAGAAGCCTGAGATGTTCAAGAAACACTCAGGTTGCCATTCTGGTTGTAGCAAAGTGACAGAGAAAAAACCAGGAGATGAGACAAGAAAAGAGCAAGGGCCTGGATCATGAAGGGGTGTGCAGGGCACAGTGAAGGCTTTGTGTCATACTTGGGGAGAATCTTGGAGGGTGTTAACGGCTTTCTTGACATCTTCACTGAGACACCCTATAGGCACTTCAAATCTACTACTATATTGATCATTCACCACCATCAATATTTTTCTCTTCATTTTCCACAGTGGCTCTTTTCTCTCTAGCTGACTGTTGAAGGCAAATCCTAAGTGCTCACTTTGATGCTTCTCTTTCCCTACAGTTCATTGTCTTCTACACTTCATGTGTTACCAGGTTTTCTTTTGGATTTATGTCTAAGATGTTGCCAATATTAGGATTTCCTCTTGACTTTGCCCTATTTCCTTGTTTTCCTAACACCTTTTGTTTTTCCTTAAATCTCTATCCTTAGAACATGCAAGCAATCTTTATAAAATGCAAATATGACAATATCACTCTCCAGTTTTCCATGGTTAAAAATCCCTAGGAAGGGTTTGATGTGGGGGTCTACATGACTTGATCCCTTTCTATGTCTTATTTCCTACCAGCTTCCTCCTTGTTTGATCTACCAAGATATATTGGCCATTCTTTTTTCCCCCTTACTATGACAGAAAATAAAAAACCTTTTAACCTTTAAGAATTAAATGGTGGTTTCTTACAAAATTGTTTTGTTTTAATTTATTTGTTGAGTTTTCCTTTACTTCTTTCTTCAGTAAATTAGCCCTATTATTGTATGATTTTGTGATACCAGTACTTCATGGCAATTAACATGATTTTAATCCTATCACTATTTATGTGACTATTTATAACATTTCTCCACCTTTAGTGAACAAATGTGATTGTTTTGTTTACTACAGTACCTAGCAAAGTGCTTGGAATATACTGGATACTAGATAAATATTTGCCATAAACATAAATTCAGTAATAAAATATATACTGATTTTCTTATAGAGCAAATTTTATGCCATCTTTATCTCCATGCTCTAGGTATCTCCCACAGGGTTGTCATTTATTTAATTCAGCCTTTTATTCACTCAATTATTGTAATCTAAATATTTATTGAGTATCTACTATCTCAAATCTCTCTACTGAGTGCTGGGGAAATTATGATGTCCATCTTCACGGAGTTTAGTTAGTCTAAGTAATGACAGATATTGGTTAAGTCAGTGAAGTTCCTTTTTTTCACCTCAAATCATTATTTACATAGTAGTTTTCTTGTCAGCAATAAGTTCCCATTGCCACCATTAAGGAGAGTTTGTATTTGAGAAAAAGGTTGCTTTGTGCATGCAGCATATGAGAGCAAGTTGGCTGGGATCTTGTTGCAGAAAGTTGTTAGATGATAGTAGTAGTGGGAATAGCATTCAGATTCAGGCCTGCTGGATGCCAAAGCCTCAAGTCTTTCTATCAAATAGCTGTTTTTAAAAATTTGACTATAAAAGTAAAGTAAAAAACAAATTTCCTGCTATGGCCTAATAGCAGATGTATATATGTGAACAGACAAACACAACTGTTAAGAAACGTGGCATAGACTTGTGGGTGACAACTCAATACGTTTCACTACTGTCATAACTATGAGTGCCCACAATCTTGTTTTTAAAATCACTATAATACAAGCTATAGTTCTAGTTACAAATTAGCCCTAAAATTGTGATAGCAAATGGCCCTTTGGAGACAGCAATTTTCTCAAGTAAAAATAAAAGTACATAATTTTGTGTTTGTTTGGTATAAGAATAAACCTGGAAATAGTAAATCAATATTATGCAAAGATATCACTACCCACTTCACTTAGAATTGTAATTGCTAGCTAGTAATAATATAACCCCCCTTCCATGAATTTTAACAATGGATAGTACATTTAGGCTTCATCTGATCAGTGTTTGAAAGAATAAATATTGTTTGTCTGGAGGATGGGATAGGCACTGACTAAAGCAATCTTGCTACTTTGCTAAACTATTAGTCATATTAGTGTTTTTATACCACCTAGTATTGTGTAAATCTCTCCCCTTTCTTTCTCTTCATGTACAAATCTATGTACATATTATGTCTATCATTATGGACTCAAGCAAGTATGTTGTGGCCTACTCTTTTCTGATTCAAGGACTAATTATTCACTTGAGTAAAGAATAATGACAAAACTTTATAGAACTTCTCTAAATGGGTGCTGATAAAACTTACCGGAATGGGGAAGTTGTGTAGGCACCTGTTGATTTCCACATCTGGTGGCCATGGTTTGCCTAGTAAGAAAAGTGATGGAAACTAGAGGTACAGATCCTGTAATATTTAGCCTGGTACTTGAAGACCTCTGACATAGTTGCATCTTAATTCTTTGCTGTTTTGTTATTTAGGGAACTTCTTGACTTTTCTTAAATCACTCCTTCTTTCCCTTTCATGGCTTACTTTGCAACCAGGCCCAATGGCTTTGACTGTGCTAGTCCTCTGAAGCTTAGCTAAGCTATCTCTAGTGCTTCATTCAGTTAATAATGCCTTTTCCCCTTTCTTGTTTCTCATGGCAGCTTGTAAAGCTATCACATAATAATTATTTTATTAATTACATCATCATAATCACTATAACCATAACCACTGTGGCTGAACTTTTAAAAAAGATGTATGTATCAGCTACTGTGGTATTTTATTTCTGTCATTTTAATCCCTATAGCATTATTATTCTCATTTCATAAATAAGGAAAATGAGGCACAGAGCTTTCTTATTCCTAGTCACAGAGATTAAATTGAACTTATTCAAAACTGAATTGGATGACATAATTGAAACACTGGCTTAGACTTCAGAAGGCAGGAATCTTAATTTAACACTGTCATTAACAACGTGTCTGATGTTTGTGAAGTTCTCTTTATTTTGCTAATTTGCTTAGATATATGTATTACAAGTAACTTCTACTGATACTTGTCTCAGAATCCAAGTATAATATACTTGTATAGTATCTTCTATCTCATCCTCTTTATAATAACTTCTGAAGAACAAAAGTTTTTAATATTAACTGAGTCTAATTTAGCAATTTTTCTTTCATTGTTAGTGATTTATGTAATCTGTTTATGAAAACATAAACTTTGCCTGTCCCCAAGATCATGAAGAAAGCCCATAAAATTCTAGAAGATCTACACTCCACTTGATTAATTTTGTGGATGATGTAAATAGGTATTAAGATTAAATTTTTAACATGGATTTGTGGATGGCCAACTCATTTTAAATGACTGAAAATATTTTTCTTCCATTGCAATGAATGTGTTGAAGACTATTTGGCCATACCATTTTGGGGTCAGTTTCTGGACCCTATTTCCTTGTCTCTCCTCACTAAGATGGCATATTGGACTTTTTATTTAATGTGCTTTTGTTCTCTATATGACACCTGTTTGCCCCTTCTGCCACCCACTGTCCCCACACAAATGTCCTACCTGTGTTGATCTTTGTGCATAATAAAAGGCAGTTGTCACTTCATGTTGACTTTTCTTTGCTACTGATTAATGACAGAATGAATCTACCGATGATCAGGGGAACCAATTAGATGATGCAGAAACAACTCCAGATACACTCAACCACCTCATCTTTAACAAAGGAGCCAAACAACCTCACTGGAGGAAAGATAGCCTCTTTAATAAATGATCCTGGAAAAACAGGCTTTCTACACACTAAAGATTAAAACTAGACCCGTATCTCTCATCATCCACTAAACTAAAATCTAAATGGATCAAAGATCTAAGTATTAAAATACTAAATCTGCTGGAAGATAGAATAGGTAGCACTCTTGAAGACATAGGTGTAGGCAAATGCTCTATGAACAAAACCTGGATTGCACAGGAAGTATTACAAAGAATCAAGAATGGGGATCTCATCTTATTAAAAAGGTTTTGCATAGCAAAAGACATTACTAACATAGTGAAAAGAAAACTCAGAGAGAGGGGAAAAAAAATTTGCCATCCGTTCATCAGACAAAGGACTAATATCTAGAATACATAAAGAACTCAAAATAATAGACTCCCAGTAATAATTTAAACTCCCAGTCCAAAAATGGCCATCTGAAATGAATAGTCTCTTCTCAGGTGAAGAAGTAGAAATGGCAAATAAATAAGTGAAAAATGTCCAACATCACTGGTCATTTGAGAGTCACATAGCATATCAGAATTCTGGTGATTAAAAAAAGATCAAATCCTGGTATTCTGATACTGTATAGACCTATAAATCTTTGTGCTTGTGGTGCCCAGGCTTTCTCTTCTGATCAGCTCTGTAGATCCTATAAATGTAGTAGACTGCCCTGTCCATTTATTTATGGGCTAGGACAAGAAAAGGAGATGATTCCTTTTCCACTTGTTGTGTGAGATGGAAGGTGTTGTGACTCCATTTTTGTAGTTCAGGAAGCCAGATAGCTATTACTATATTCATTAGTGTTAGCAGTGAGTCTGGGAAGTGGAAAGTTGAAACTATCAAAGAGTGTTGGGAGCAATTCTAGATAAATTTTGGAGAGAAATCATTTCATAATTAAAGTATTAATTATGTCACCTTGCCCTTGAGCTGGCTATCACATGTGGAAACATAACTCCATTTTTGTCTCTGGTCTCAGCTCAACCTCAATGATCCCATGATGCTGTGGTATTCAAGGGCAGGATTACATCAGCTGAAAACATCTGGAACTCTGAGAACCAAGTAGTAAGAGAAAGGTTTCACCTGTGGAGGGACAAATTCCTAATCAACGTAAATTTTTCATTGACCTGGGATCTTCATTAGCATAAGTTCCTCATTGTCCTAGGATTATTGCTTCCCTCTGAGTTTATCTTGATGAACTGAATAAAGGTGTGGCAAACTCAAGTGCCTTCATCTTTGCTGCCCAGAGTAGCATTGATCAGGCCCAAAGCTCACCTTTTTCTCTAAGTCTCGTTTCCTGTCTTTATTCATTATTTTGCCTTGTGCTGTTGTGGCTCACAGGAGACCAGGACTCACTGCAGGGATTCTGGTAACATCCTCTTTCTCTGTTCCCTATAAAAGAGCCTTAAATTTAGAGAGAAAATGAATCCTTGCTACTCTTCTTTTGTTAAGTACTTTTGTAGCGTCTGGGCTTAGTACCAGGAGCATACACATGATGCAAGGACTTACTCCTCTGTGGGCAAAAGAAGGGCAGCTTTACCATTCTCACATTTATAAAGATTGATAAAAGTGTGTGTACACACCCATTTGCTGAGGTTTTGAACCTATGTTTCAAACTAGAAGTTCTTTACAATATTGGTGATGACTGAGATTATGCTAATTTTCTTCCCTTGCTCTTTTCTTCATTAAACATTTACTAAGCACCTAGTGTATAACAGAGTATTAGACCTATCTTCTCACCTTCCTTGGTTCAAAGGTATCACATTAGTATCAAATCATCAAAAGGACCTTGAAGAGTTTCAGCTACCTCCTGAAATTTTACCATCAAGCTAGCTCATCTCCACCAAATTTTTCCTGATGCTATGTCCAAATTTGGCCTTGCATAGACAAAATTTAAGCAATTGCCTATCAAAGCTCTAGACTCCAGCATTAAAGCACTGCTGCAGGCTCTGATCTTACTTTATGACCAGTTCTGCCTCAGGATCCCTATCTTTTTCTTTCATGAGTATTGGTGAGCTGTTACATGTCTTTCTTGTTTTAGAACAAGACCTCATTAGTTTTTTGCTTCTGTTCCTAAACAAGGTCCAGAATCTTGAGCCAGCTTGCAAATTGTGATTTATTCTCTTAAATTCAGTTGGATTTTGGATTCCTATAGACTTTCTAGGAAGATGGAATGAGTTGCGATCAAATGGAGTGGGAAATTGGGTTATAATATAAAGAACCACTCACTCTGTTCAAGAACGGGGATTCTGGTATGTCTGGCTCCTTAGTAAGTGTTCTTTCCAAGTCAGCTGGCAGAGAGTGAAACAAGAGTTCCTGAAAATCATATTCAATGAAGACACAGAGGACTGTTTTGAAGCAGTTGATAAAGGCCAGAGTGCTAATGAACAAGGCCATCTGTTTCAAGTCTTGTCTGTCCTCTCAGAAGATGCAAAGCCTAGCCAGAGGGTTACTACAACCGGCAATGGAAGAAAGCAATCATTATGGCCGCAAGAACACAGAAACTTATTTCACATTATCTATTATACATTTTTTCCTTCCCATTTCACACTATCTACTATATATTGGAAGAAAAGGTCAAAAGGGGAAGGGGAAGGGGAAGTTGGAGGGGTAAGGGAAAGGAAAGAAGGGAAAGGAGTAAATATGAGAAAAGGAAAAATGGAAACAAAGTCTTTGTAAATAGGGAGGGGTGCGGGGGTTGAAGGGAAGGCAGGAGAATGGGGAAAAAATAAGAACCAAGACACATCATGTAAAGGTACAAATTCCCAGTGATGAATGTCATCATAATGTATACCTAAAATGTACCAATAAACTTAATGAATAATTAAAAAACAGAACACAAAAACTTTAGTTGAACCTGCCCAATGATGACAATGAGAGGGAGAATGAAACCAAAGAAAAAGCCACTGGTTATTTGGTTCTGTAGAATGATTTTTTTTTTTTTGGTACCAGGGATCTAACTCAGGACCTTGAGCTTGCAAGGCAGGTGTGGTGCTGCAGAACTAAATCCACAGCCCCAGAATGACTTTTTTTTAAATCCACATTTTGTAACTCCTTTGAGTTTCATTGCACAGGTCATACTGCTTGAAATAAAAGGTGATCCCTTCTCCCACAATCATTTCCTTAAAGAACAAGGAAGCTGAGAAGGAGACTGACCAAATCCAGGCTCCCGAGGCTCGTCCACCAGCTTTAGCTGGTGTATAGTCACTGTTGGAGGACATTGATCAAAGGATTATAATACAGTTGCCCATGGAGATGAGGGTCAGAAGGAAGACAGTGACCAGAAAGTTAAGAATTAATGAGATACTATTGAGCTTATAGAGGACCTGGCCAAAGAGTCAGATGAAAGCTGAGCCTCTATGAGAGCTGGAGAGGCAGTGAGATGATTATGAAGTTAGCTATGGCCAGGTGAAGGTACCATGCTATGTTGACCATAGGATATGTGGAAATCAGTTATCTGAAGACAAGACCATGGCCAACCAAGCCTAGGGAGAGAGTCACTGAATAGACTATTCTGGAGAAGATGTTGTAGATTTTAACCTCTCCAATGAGTCATTCTAATAGTCCAGTATATGTATGAGATTCTCCACGGTCAGTAGTGACAGCACACATGTCCTTCATGCCACTGTAAAAATAGCCAAGTTACTTTGGCAGACATTCAACTTAAATTCTTATCACTTTCCTTCAGTTGAAAACTACAGATAGCTTTCATTCCTCTGCTTTAGTATGGATTTTCCCTCAGTGGTGCTCTGCTCCTGTTCTCCTCTTTTCCTTCCTCTTCTTTTCATATTCAGGTAGTTAGCTATGTTTTCAATCACATATCCTATACCATCCACAGTGCTACCTCTTTACCATATATTCTACATCATAAATAAAGCACTTAAATACAAGCCCAGTATTTTATGGATACACTGAATTTAATTTTTTCCTCATCATAGATCTATAATTATTACAGATAAGGAGAAACTAAGGTTTAGAGAGATAATGAATTGCTGAAATTCAAATATCCAGTAGTCACACAGTAGAAAAGCAGAGTTTAAAGCTTTGTCCCGCTTATTTTCTTTAATTCATGGCCTGATCTTTGGTTCTGTCTGTATATTCCCCCCTCAATAATATGAAGGGAACTAATATAATTTCCAATTTAGTTTACACAAGGACTTTCCTGTGCTTCATAATATTTGATAATTCTCCAACTTTCAGGTTAGCTAGATAAGGCATGTTTTAGTGGTAAGCTTGTTCTGCACATGTGAAAGCAAAACCTCAAAGAGGTTGTTTTCATGAGACTCACTGTACTGGAGCTGATAGAGCTGGGTGTGGAACCATGACCTCCTGCTGTGTGGCTGGTCCCTAACAGGCCACCCACAGGTACTGGTCTGTGGCCCAGGGGTTGAAGACCCCTGCTTTACAGTGTCACACATGGCTGTGGTTACACATCCAAGGGGCCTTGTATTTTTTTCTGGAATTCTGACACTGAAGCTTAAACAACATAACAATTTGGTAAACACTTAGATGCCTATTGGCTCCTCTTCCATCTGCTGCAAGAGGCCATCAGAAAAGCCAGAATTTTCAGGGCAAAATTTTATGAGAGTGCAGTGTCTGTAGATGGTATTCAGGTTTTGTAATCATTCAAATAGATACTGAAGTGAAAATATATTTGGAGTCAAATAAATAGTGCTAGCCTCTTAAGCCAGGACTATGCTGTCTGATTAAGATTTCCGTGCTAATAAAACTGTTTTTGTTTTTTAACTTTTTAGTTACTTTTTTTCAGTCTAACAGTGTAATACTGCTTATGAAGTGTGAAATTTTGATTCTAATAGCCATTAAATGAATTAAAAGCCCCGTGTAACTGGCTGTGGTGGCACATGCCTGTAAGTAATCCCAGCACTTTGGGAGGCTGAGAAAGGAGGATCACAAGTTTGAGCTCAGCTTTGGTAATTTAACAACTTCAAAATAAATGACTTTGAATTTTTTTTTAAAATGCAAGAGGGCTGGGAATGTAGCTCAGTGTGAAGACCCTGGGATCCATCCGCAGTACTGCTGAGAGAGAGAGAGAGAGGAGAGGAGAGAGGGAGAGAGAGAAAATGAATCTAAGTGCTGGGTAAGACCATTTGAGGCATTACCTTGCTCCCTGTATCGCAGCGGCATCCCTGCGGAGGGATTTGGAACACCTCTGTTTGTGGGGAGAGGAGGTGATAATCACCGCTCTTCTGCATCCTGATGTGATCTTGCCTCCTATTATTAGTGCTCATTTCCAAGTTGCTGCCAGGGATTTACATTTAACTCTGTCCTTACTACATGCCTTCCACAATTATTGATAGTATCTTGAAGTGCTGGAGTTGGCACCCACAGGCTAGGGAGCACAGGGAGGACTGAGTATTTATACAGCCTGTGTTCACTGCGATGTTTGCTTATTTATCACGATCCTGGCACGACAGAATGCCTCTGATGGTGCCCTGCACTGCTGACGACCTAGGGGCTGCTAGAAAATTCGCTGAGCATTTGAACCTTCCAGGTCTTGCAGGTCCATCAGCCGTTTTCATTACTCTGTTCTCGCTCTGTGCCTCCTCCCACTCCACATATCTCTGTTTCTAATCCTTCTGGTACATTTAAGATACTGTTTATTTTTTGCTGGCTTATCCTCTCAAAGAAAAACAAAATAAAATAAGAACAACAAAAGAAAGAAACCCACAAAAAACCCTAAACAAAATAACAACAAAAAACTAGAAAAAATTTCCTCTCCCTTACATCCACTTTTTAAAAACTCTCCAATTCTTTATTTTCCTCTAGCACAAGACCTGCTACAAAAAAAGGTAATCACTTTAACCTATTGTCTGCTATGTTTTGCTTTATTGTGTTTTGTAGACAAAGTGTAGTGCAATCTCCGATATAGACACAAGAGAGCGTTAGTGTATCACTTTGAGTACATTTTTGCTCGACATATTTTTCAAACCTTTACTGTTTCTCAAGATTTGGACTACTTATTTTACTCAAAAAAAAAAAAAAAGAAGAAATGAAGCTGAAGGAATATCACACATAACCTAATCCAGGCTATCAAGCTGAAAGTCCTTGATGGCAGGACCTGTGATAATGTCACTCTTTAAAATATTGTAGAAGCATTGAAAGTTATTGTATCAACAATATTGGATTTATACACATTTTTTGAGATGGGATCTCATTATGTAGTTCAGGCCGAACACACTTTAGAGCCCAGGAACTTGAACTCATGATTCTTCTGCCTCAGCTTCCTAAGTGCTAGGATTACAAGCATGTACTACCATACCTAGCTATCATTTTCTATTTTGAGACAAGGTTTTGCTAAGTTGTCCAAGCTGGCATTGAACTTCTACTTCTACTTCCACTTCTACTTCTACTTCTACTTCTACTTCTACTTCTACTTCTTCACACTCTTGAGTAGCTGGATTACTTTTACTTCTACTTCAGACTCTTGAATAGATGGATTTATAGGTATGCTATGAATAATTTAATTTGTACTGAAGATCAACTAATTTTCCATTTGACTTAAATTATTATACCATCATTTATTTAATAATTAAAACCTTAAAAACATCAAGACTCATGGGGGAAATTTGTGCATCAACATTTACTGAGTGAGAAACTTTTTTGTTTGATAAAAGTCTCAAATGATATTCAAGAAGCTTTATCCATTTTAAAGTAGTTTTTTAGTTTGTTGCTGTCTTGAGTACTTTCTTGAATTAAGTCTCAGGCTAAAGAAGCTGGCTGCTGAGGTCAAGTTATGGCAGGATTGGAAAAAGTAATGAAGATGACCTAATACACCCGCTCATCTATTAAAGAACTTTTTGATGGCAAATTTGATATGATCACATTTCTAAAACCTCAAATTGTACTCTAAATCAAATTTGCCTCATTGTGATAGCTCCCTGAATATTTGAGCAATAACTTAGATGATGCTTATTTCACTTTATCTCCAAGCCAGTGTTTCAAAATTCATTAATTGTGTCTCATGTGACCCTGTGAAATTCTGGTCACCCTTCTTAATATGGTCTGTTTTGGACTAAATATGGCTACAGATTCTTTGCATTTCCTCCCACTAAGGAGTGTTCTCCATTTCCTCTCCTCTCAAATCTGGTATGCTCCTATTGTTTGACTTGAATAATAGAATGTGACAGAAGAGATGCCATGTATTTTTTGAGGCTAAGCTTTAGGACATCTACAGTTTCAATTTTAATATTTTGGAACGCACTTTCATAGAACTCATGGAATACCAATTCCCCCTGAAAACAGCCCCAGTAAGCTCCTACCAAACTTAACCACAAATGCCAATATTTCATCTCTGCAGTCACCCCAGTCTTGGTGTTTGTCAATGAAGAGGACGAAGAACAATATCATCTCAAAGAATCATTAGAAAAAATATACTGCCCTTGTTTCAAGTCATTAAGAAACAAAGTATTTTTTAATTCAACATAAATAAATGAGGTTACAAATGCTCTCAAAGTGTTGAGTCTAAATAAAATGTGTTGATTCTGACTAATAACCTATAAAATCAAATTCTTTTTTTTCTGATTGTGAAGGCATATTTGAATAATTTCAGTAGATTTTTGCAACTGTGGTTTTAGAAGCTGTGGCATTTGAAATGATTTCTGAGACTGGAACCATTATTCACATTACTTTAAAAAGAAAAAATATTGACATTGGGTCTATGATTGTTTTTCAGTTCCCTGTTCTGGCAATCAAGGTCTGAATCCTGAATTTTTCCAGACTTGATGGAATGACAGCCATAATTTTTTTTAGTATATTACCCTACTGTAAACCAAAGGCTTCCACATACATCATCTCAGTTAATCAGCATTAACGTATACATGAGGCATTAAGAATACTTTATTGAAAAAAAAAAGAATACTTTATTGCACACTAATGTACTTGTGAATGACAGCACATTTGAAACCACTTTATTCTTCAATGGTTCTGAAAAAAATTTCTTTGTGCTTTACTTTAGGTCTTTCCTGAAAGTGTGAAATTGTTTCAAATTAAAAACCTTCTACAAAAAACCCTTCACAATTTGTTTAATGGATCTGATGATTATCCACACCACTCTTCTGTTTTGTGTGCAAACCAAAGAAATATGGAATTCTTTAAAGAGAAATTATAAATAAAAACTCTCAAACACAATTCAAAATAAAAAATTAAGAAGTAATGTTTATGAACCTAGTGCTGATGGCTGCTGTGATTGAGGTTTTGGATAGGAAACTGGAAAATTAAAAGCACGTGCAGACAAGGTAATGAAATAATAAAATTTAACATGTGGTGAATGCTCCTTCTGAGATACTAACTTTTATAAGCCTTTTTGTTCATGTTAACTCATTTCCTCATAATACCCCATAAGGAAGAAGGTTTTATTAGCCCAACTATAAAATAGTTGATAAAACTGACCCCAGAGAGGTGAAGGAACTTCTCCACTGGAAGAGCTGGGCCACCAATCGAGACAGGTGGCTCCAGGACCTCTGCTCTTAATCATCAACTAACAACAGGGCTCTCAACAACAAATACCAGCCTCAACATTAGGAAGGCTTGGATGAGCTATGCACAATGCCAAGCAAACATCAGGACTGTGAGGAGCTCTTCCGCCTCAGTGAAAAGTCTTCTCCACCCTGAACCCAGGCCTAAAGAACCATAGTGCATGTAAACATTTAGAAGGGAAAAAACGATTTATAGTCAGACACGTATCAAGGATCTATAACTGGGCAAAATCAACATGAACTCATGATGCCTATGAGCTGCACCCTTGCGATGAACATGTAGCTTGGCAGACAGTGGAAGGGTGTGGAGCTCACACATGCAAGACAAGGCACAGCCAAGGCCAAAGCCAGACTGGTCTGTTTGTGAAGATACAAGAAGCCACCTTTCAATTTAGGCAGTTTATTTACATAGAAAGCAAAAACATAAATCAGAGTGCTAGCTCCCTGTCAGCCTTGTCACACATACTTCAGTAAGAACCACACCAAAACAAGGGAGTTGGATGACTGCCATACAAGTTGGTTAGGAGCTCATTGTAGACTGGAGCAGGGGTTTGCGGTTGGCAATGTGTGGGTCCACAGTTTAGGACACTGTCAGATCTTTCTGCCTTCTCTTATATGGATCTACTTTATAAACATCTATGACCAGATTCTCCTGCTCAAACATCCATGTTTCTTCTTGTTGATCAAGTCTTGCTAGATCAAGTGGCAACCTCATTCCATCAATCAGAGTTTAGGATTAGAGCCACAGCTCCCCAACCCACTCATCACTGGTTTGATTATAAACTAAATGTGTTTGACATCTGCCCTGGGCAGACTTCGAGTGAAAGCACTAGCCACATACCAGCCCACTAAATTGATTTCCTTTTCTAAAATAAATCTTTGCAAATTCTAGCTTTTTCTCATCAAAATCTTTAAATCCAAGAACTACTTCAATTTTCAAGAACTCCATGAAAATACAAACTGTACTAAAAGTTTCTCTCCCTTTCTGAGCTTGTTAAATTTTCTTTTGATTCTCTCTTGATTTAATTATTTCCTGTGTGTTTCCTCCTCCTAGACCTGAATTCCATTTGGATTTCCCTGCAATGCCTAGAAAGTGGCTGTAGTTTAGCTTCCAATAGCACAATTTTAATTTTTACTCAACAGGATTCAACCAATATGGGATGGAGATCAAAATGAATTGTGTTGTTTTTTCCAAGCTCTATGAGGTGGTTATAGATTTTGATTAAATTTTATTTGCATTTGTTCCTAAAACTAAATTTCATCACTTTCTCCTTTTATCTACGTTAATGTTTGGGCTACCTTGGACCATGCCCGTTAGCTATAAGTAGAAGGGAGAAGGTAAGTACTTCCACATAAAGGGACTGTCTCCTCTCAGTCAGAAGGAAGGACATCAGATGAACTACCAGGCCAGTTCTGCTCTTTTTCCTGACCACTGTATTGTATCTATATTCAGTTGGATGTTTTATAACTGTAATTTTCCTCACAAGGAAAAAAACGAAACGTGGACTTATTTTTGACAGTTTTCTTTAACATCATTGAAATGAAGTGACAATCAGGCCCATTTGTGTTCCTGCTGTATTCCCAGAATCTACAACATAGCAGGACACACTAAACATGCTCAATAAATACTTGTTGAATAGCTAAGTGAATTTCCACTCTGATTATAAATTTAACTTACATAAAAATTTCATTTGCAAGCAGATCCAAGTTAATTTAAAAGCACTGACATTCATATCCCTTTAGTTACATTTCTCTTCAGTGAATTAATATATTTAATAAATGCTTACCAGAAATAAATCTTAATTAAGTATTTAAAGGTAACCAAATTCAAACAGAAAAGGAAGGTTTCAAATTCTGACCCTGACAATGTTTCAAAATTTAGGGAATGAAGAGACATAGTTAGACATGACTCAGAACATAGAAAGCATGGAAGTAGCCAAATTCAAGTCTCTTTTCAAGGGTGAGAGCACCGCCAATCCACTTGTTCTTGTCACAAAAGCCTGTTGGCTTCTTCACAGCCCTTACCATGGATTATTTTCTTGTTTGTTTACCTGTTTGCTGTCTGTTTGTCCCATTAACTTGATAGATCCATAAAGAAATTTGCTTGGCTTGCTGCTCTAGTCCTCATTTCTGGTACAGTGCCTGGCTCACAATAGATACTCAAAAAACATCTGTTGAAAAAAATAAGTAACAACAAGATTGCTTAACAATTATGCATGTATGTGTGACCTGTGTATACACATATATTATTATCATTATTATTATTGTTTGTTGGTACTGGGGATTGAACTCGGGACCTTGTGCTTTCAAGGCAGGCGGTGGAACCACTGAGCTAAATCCCCAGCCCACATATATTATTTTTTGATACTTGTGTAAGTCTGTGGGTATTTATGAGTGTTTTTGAGTATTATGTTTGGCATAGCTACTTTTTCATCTGGATATTATTAAATCTCCACAACAAATAACATACCCTCTGATGGAGGCAATTTAGCCCCCAATTCTGGCCTTGCATACTAAGGTGCTGTTACCTTGGTGTGACTTCTAAGATTTTCTCGGGTTTTTTTTTTTTGGTGTTGGGAATGACTTGAGTCGGCAGTGTCTTTTGGTCAAAGGTCCCTGAGTTGGTGCCTGGGACCACATGATCTCTGCCCAGTGTTTCTCCCCTTCATGATTCTTTTTTATCTTCTTCCTTGTATTCAAGACCCAAGCAATGGCCCAGAGAACTCTAGCATACGTGCTTATGAATGAAGTCATCCTGTGATCCCTTGGCTGAACCCTGGTTCCAAGAGGGCAAACTTAGAAATAGATTGTTTGCTCCTCTGACCAGCATATATATTATCATTGTGTAGGATTAAACTGCCAGGACAGTTTCAAAATGTATATCTTGTGAGATTTGAATTGTGTAGATGAGGTCTTGCAAAAATTTTTTTTCAGGGATGTACAATGTAGGGTCAATCATGGAGTTAATGTCCGCATTTTTGATGGGAAGACCAACACCATACATTAAAAATGACTAATACAGCATAACACAAACAGTAAAAATTGAGTCCCAGTTTTCCAAAAAGCAATTTTGATTTTATATCTTTAACATACTGTCCCAGTTGAGAACAGAGAGTAGACACACTCTGAAGATTTCCAGATAACTGGAGGAAATTAGAAAATACAAGGGAGATCCAGGGAACTTGCCATTGTAGATGTAAATGTGGGTGAGCAGGTGAGTTGCCTTTAAGCTGACTGCTTTACAATACTGAGGAAGTAGCTTCCAGAGTACTTCACAATTGGGTAGCTCCTCAGGTAATGTGATTCTCCAAGTTTAAATGAATAGAAATCTGAAGGAAAACACTCATTTTAATGCAATATAATGTATTTTTAATGTACTTCCTGGAGAAAGGTTCTTAGGGCTGTTTGCTTTCCACTATTATTTCTGTCTCAAAGCTTGTGAAAGAGGTACTTGAGAATGCTTTTATTTAAGGCTTTGTTTCTCATGGGAACATGAGGAAAAATAGAAAACTCTCCAAACCTTCCAGTTTGTTTAGTGAGGAAATATGACCATCATGCAATTCTTTGGTGGAGTGAATCAAAAGAGGGTCTTGCAATTCAGGCCTTTGGTGGGCGTATAAATACATGTGTGTGTGTGTGAAAACAGCAGCCACACTTTGTACAGCAAGCAAAGCCAGTGACTTGGTGGATTCTCCGGGTTTTCTGAAACTCCAGGAAATTATCACAGACACCTGCCATGAAGCTGGCAACTGTCTTCCTGCTGGTGACCATCAGTGTTTGTAGTTACTCTGGTAAGTAGTCTAGAATATATGATATTTCTCTACTTTTCCATTAGCAAAACACAACTGATAAGCCTATCTCACTAATAGTGGAATATGGTAGAAGGTTTAGAATCACCAAAAATGGAATTGTTGGGAGATAACACAGATTCCTCCACCATCCAAGCTCTAACCTAATATAAGTACTATCCCTAATGGATCCTGCATAGGAGGATAGCCAATTTCCACTGAAGGTCACTGAAGGACACAGGTGGCCATTCGTTTTCTTTAATCTTGAGTAAAATATGACTTTGTAACTTTTTCTTTTATGCTTTTAAAAGTATTTGGAGTCATTTACTATTATCTCTAGTTGCCAAATTGGGTCTCCTGAAACAGATATATTATCTGTTTGCCTATACAATAAACATTTATTAAGGGGCTTAACTTTTGAAGCTGTAGGTAAGCATTGTAAGAGTCATGCATAATTCAAAGATTATTCTCAAGGTACTGATAGTCTGCTAAGAGATATGACTTTTACAAAAGTTACTCCAATATTGCACTATTGTAAATGCACAATGAGATACATCGGTAGAGAGCTCTGTGGGTGTACCAAGGGGTGAAGAGTCTAATTTCCAAGTAAGGATATCGAAACTGGCTTCTTGGAGGAGAATGGGAACTGAACCATTCTCTTTAGAAGAAATAATTGTAAGTCCCAGGAAGAAACATTTGGGTGCAACAGAAAAATGCTTCAGGACAGCCAGAGCTCACTGAGAGAATAGAAGGCTTTGAAGAACTTCCCCCAGGAACATATAAACACAGACAGAGAGAACATTCACCACAATGTCTACTGTAATAAGAATGAAGATTCATCATAACAAACCAAGTGCTGCCTACACTTACACAGGCTTGGGTTTGTGATTTTTATTGAATTTTTTGAGGAATTTTTAATTTCATTAGTTTTGAATATTTTGTTGTGCTCTAGTGTCCAAGGACAAATGCTTACAAGCAAAGGTGACAAGAGAAAGAGGGTGGAGGGAAATAAGTATCTCCCCATTAGGGGAGAATTTTGGCGGGAAAGTACATGAGAAGATAGAGGTAGGAGATATGCACAGGCTCCATTTTTATAATTTCAATGAGGAAATTAAAAAGTTTCCAAAGGAAAATTAACCATGGCAGGTCTTAGGCAGCGGAAGGACACATGTTCTTGTTTGTATGCTCACACACAGGTATGCATTTATATATCCACTCAATTTTTGTACACATACATCATATGCATTTTTTCTAATATCTCCTTTTCCTTCCCATTCATCTTCTATGCAAAAGTTATCTTTCCAAAGCCGGTTGTAAAATACAGTTGTCCATTTAAAAGCCTTAGTAGCTCCCCATTGTCCTCAGGGGGAAATTTTTCCATTGTTATTGGTATGGCATCCAAGGCTTTTCAAAATCTGATCTTATTGATTTAGGTCCACCCATTTTATCTTCCACCTCCTGGTTACAGCCCACTGGAATTCTGCATTCCACCCTCTCTGGGCAGAAGGCACACTACTCTGTGAATGTGTTACTGTTTTAACATCTTTTGTTGATATTGTTCCTGAAATACTGCCTCTCTTCTTTACCTTGTGATCCTAATGTCTGCCTCAAACATCTAACACTTCTGGGAATATTCCTGTACCACTCTCCCACATTGCAGTTAGTCATCCCTTCTTTTGTGCTTCCACAGAGCTTTGTTTTTAGGGCTATCATACTATACACTGCAGGGTGGCCTAAGATTCATATTGTTCACTGGACAGTGTTAGGTTTCTGAATAAAGCACCCTTGTCTCATTGTCTATATATCTGTAGCAAATGGCATAGAGTTGGTGCTCAATTAAATTGCAGCATTAAAGTCAGTTGGTAGGGAGAAGTTTCTTGGATTCCGATTTGGTTCATTCTTATCCCTGAATAGAGATTTAGGGCTTTTCACTTTTGCCTGAGAGCTGTGAGCTCTGGACACAGCCACATACAAAATACTTACCTGTTCATTCAACCATTAGTATCTACTGAATTCTTACTGCATGCCAAGATCAGTAAGCATGGTGTATAGTAGAGAAGAAAATGTGAACTCTTTGTTCTCTCAGAGCCTACATTCTAATGAAAACACGAAGGTAATAAAAATAAGAGTAGTAGCTATCCAGGAAAGAGAGTTCTAGAGAGACAAAGAGCAAGTACAAAGGCCCATAGGCAAAGGTTTTCATGGGAATCAGGATAATTAGGTATAGTCAGGGCCAGATATGCCTGTCTCACTTGGTTTCTCTTTTGTCTGTAGCTACTGCCTTCCTCATCAACAGTTTGCCCCTTCCTGTTAACAAAGTGTTGCCTTTGCCTCTGGATGTTCTTTCCTTATTGGATCCATTAAAGCGTCTTCTGCAAACTCTGGGCATTTCTGTTGAACACCTTGTGGAAGGGCTAAGGAAGTGTGTGAATGAGCTGGGACCTGAGGCTTCAGAATCTGTGAAGAAACTGCTGGTAACTATGGCTTGGAGGGCTGATTTTCCAAGGGGGAGGGCTTAGTCACCCTGGAGGCCCATGCCATCATGGTCTCACTTGAAAATGTATATGGCTTTTTTACTGAGTATGTTAGTAAAATATTCAGGTTCTCCTGGAGTCTCATGGAAAATCCAATTTCTACATGTACAGAAGGCGTTATTGAATAACAGAGACCCTTGTTCTACAATTACCAGCTTTGTGATTCTAGTTGAGATTTAACCACTTTGAGTCTGTTTCTATGTCAGCAAAATGGTGGCTACATAAGATAATAAATGTGAATATATTTAACAAATTTTAATTCCATCTAAGCTGCTCTTATTTTTGCATATGTCCTTTTGCTTTTTAGGAAGCCCTATCGCACTTGGTGTGACATCAGGATAAAGACAGAATGAAGGCGAAAATGGAAGTAGACTGATGCTTCCCCTTCCCCAGCTACAACTCATTCTGCTCAGACGCAGACTTTATGTCCTAATGTGTAGTAGTGTTCGCTGAAAAGAATGAATAAAGCAATGACTAGATTTTCAGCTTGTCTTCATTTCCAGGGGCCTAACTAGACACATTTCCTCTTGGATCACAGACTAGACAGCCTGTTGTTACAAAAGTAACCTAGCATTTTACATAAGACGCTATCATTTCTTTTCCTCTCTTTGTCTCTAAGTTAAATTTTCAATTTTTCAACTATTCTTTATCTGACAATGTTTCCAGAATCATCACTTTCCTAGTCCAGTTTTAAAGAAATGGTTAAACTTAAATGAAAAAAATTCTAGGTATCGTCTGACAAGACTAGGGTCTTACTTTCTTCACTGGTTTGGAGTCTATATAGAGGGGATGCTAGTTTCTATGAAGTCTGTAGGTACCTTAAGGGCACACAATAACTTTCTTAAACCTTCTACCAAGCTAGGCCTTTACTACCTAATCTTTGGACAATGGGATTATAAACTCTCTTCCTCACTTCACTCCATCCCTCCATTCTGTCACCTACAAAAATGCATCTTTCCAATGCATAATTCTTGTTATAACAGAATACATTTCCAGCTCCTGAAATGGCTTTTGTATTCTGGCCTTTGCTTACATGTCTAATCTCATCGATATTCCTTTCTCCACCTGTGTGCCAGTCCCAGCCACACTAAACAGATAACTACACCTTTTCCCTGCTACCAGTCTTGGTACACTGTCCATAGCACAGTACCATCAATAAGGCAACCTAGAATCACTGTAGTATTTAGTCACTCATTGTTTCATTTATTCATTTTATTTTAGGTATTTTAAAATTTTAGGTATTTTTATTTTAGTCAAGAATAATGAGAACGTCTATTTATTTTTAAAGAGAAAACACAATATGATCAACCAATCAACAAAATTATAATACAATTAAGTGAAACTAATCATATTAACCTCACCCAAAGCAGGAAGAGCCTAGATTATTTGGTTTTCGATTTTTATCATCTAAATATCAGTAAGGTATAATAGCATTAATAATATACACTTTTTAACCCATGATCCTTATTGGGCCATGCTCTACCCCAGTGGTTCTCAACTAGGGGCAATGTTGCCCTTCAGATAACATCCACCAACATCTGGAGACATTTTTTATTGTTACAACTAGGGGAGGGGTTCAGACAGACATCTAACGAGTGGGAGCTGGAGAAGTTACTAAACAACTGCACACAAAAATAAACCAATAAAAAAATTTCAAGCATCAAATATCAGTAAACGCTGAGGCTGAAAACCACTGCTTTACCCCCTTCAAAATAACTGGTTGAAAGATGAGTGTATTTATATATTCATTTATAATATCACCGTTATCTGTGGACCAAGTGCATCAAAAATTTGAATTGTGGAGCTGGGGGTGATGGTCACTGGTAGAGCATGTGGTTAGCACTTAGGAGGTTCTGAGTTGAATCCCAGCACAAAAGAAAGAGAAAGATAAAAAAGGAAGGCACTTGAATGTTATTAATTGCTATCTTTGGGGTCATTATTTCCAGACATACCCATAGATAATATTTTCTTATTTTTAATAAGCAACCCAAATCATCTAAATAATGTGGAGAAACTGCATTAATTTCTCAGTACTTATCTCTATCTGCTCTGTACCCAAATAGGTATCAGATTTAATCAATTAGTATTGGAACTGACTGCTTCAGAATGTACTACTACTACTAAACATATTAGTATGCTCATTTACTATCAGATATAGATCTAAATCAAATTTTATCAACAAAGTGTCAATTTTGGCCAATAAAGAAATTTCTACTTTCCAAGGCTTTCTCAAAATATCTGTAAACATTTTAAAATATGCCTTTTGATCTAGTAAGTCAATTTTGAAAATCTGCCATAAAGTGATAAAAATCAGTGCCTGAGTTTACAAGTATAAGGGTGTTTATTGCAGCATCCTTTGAAGAGCTGAAAAACAGACAATTAAGAATGTGCATCAATAGGGAAATGATTAAATTATGAGCTATTGGGTACATTTAAAAAGATTTTTATTTACCTAAACTCAACACCATGAAATGTTATTAAATAAGGAAGAAAAGCTACAGGTTACAGCTCAAATTCCTCTCTACATGTGTATATGTTTAGACATGTTCAAACAAACAAGGAGAGCACAGTTAATATTGGTGGCTGATAGGGCTAGTTTGGGGATAATGATGCTCAATTGGGAGATTGCCAACTTTCAAATATATATGAATATATAATATATATATAATATAATTCCTAAATTAAAAAATATATATGATATATTGCCCTCTTTCATACAGCATATATATCATGAATATATATATGAACATATATATTCAGTGAAAAAAATATATATATATATTTCCAAGGCAGGAGAGGCTTCTATTAAGTGAAAGAATGCTGTGAGCTATAAAGCTTTTGAAAATCACACTTTAATTCATGTTTTCCATACTTTTCTGCATGAAGGGCCTATATACGTTACTTATACATATTTATAATATTGATAAGTTTTAATCATATGATTGTTACCTTTTAAATAAGTTTTCCTTCTCCAATGATAAGTGTATGCTATTTTAATAATTCAAGAGGAATTTTGAAAAAATATTTGTCAACTAGCTATATTAGAAAGTATTTCTCTCTCCCTCAAAACAAGAATGACAAAAAGAAGTCTTATCCCAGAGTTTTAAAGTACCTAATTGAAAACCAGGGGCTTTAGGATCACAGACATGTGTTCAAATTCAGGTTCCAGCATCAGCAGTCAGGATGGCCTTGGACAGGGTCCTTGTAAATTTTCAGGTTCTCATTTACAGCATTCCCAAAGGGAATAATAATATCTAATTCCTGTACTTGGTGTGAGGATAAATGAAGGTCTAACCATAGGATGCATCTCAATGACATTGGTTCCTCAACAGTGGTATGCAGATTTGAAGGATCATGGTGCCATCAATGACTATAAAGCATTGCTGCAGTCTGAGATCTGCTTAAACTTTCTGCCAAGGTTTAGTTGCCCTGCCTTTTCCTTATTCATGTCTCCAAATCTTTTATTGTCTATTGACACATAGGTCAAATATCATTACCTCTGAGAAGTCTTAGCTCTCCCACAGGGGCATGAATGGCTGTCTGTCCTGGTTCCCAGGTTACCATGTCCATGCACCTGGCATACCACACCATGCTGAATGTGGTTAGCTATGTGCTCATATCCTCTGTGGGAAGACTTGAGCTACTGGAAGGCAAGAACCATCAGATCTTCAACATTGTCCCCTATGACCCTGCCTTTAGGTAGAAGCCCTATAATTTCCATTTTTTTACTTAGTGTAGAATACAAGGATATTTTTTAAATTTATATATATATTTATTGGTACATTTTAGGTATAAAATACATTTACATTTATCATT
>NW_004624774.1:7316206-7329688 GCF_000247695.1 Heterocephalus glaber
TCTAGGTGTAGATTTTTTGTCATGGCTGGTTGGAGTTCTATATGCCTCACTTATCTGTATGTCCAATTCTCTACCTCTGTCTGGGAAGTTTTCTACTATTACTTCTGTGAACAGTTTTTTTTATGTCAATTGTACTTTTTCCTGTTTTTTCGTGGATTCCTATCAGTCTTATGTTATTCTTCTTTGTATCATCTAGCAGCTGTTGGATTGATTTCTCATAGTCCCTTACTATGTTTAAGAAATCTCTCTTTTCATGTTCCTTAACTGCAATCCTGTCTTCTATATCTAATAGTCTATCTTCAGATTCTCTTAGTCGGCTCTGTATGCTTTCAATGGAGTTTTTAATCTTCTGAATATCTGTTTGAATCTGTTTCATGGATTCCATTTCTTTCTTATACTGGGCATTCGTGGCTTCTAGCATGTTTCTGATCTCATCTATTTTCTTATCTGTTTCTGCTCTAGAGCCTGTAATCATGTCTTTTACTCTGCTTACCATGTCTGTATTTATCTGGGAGATTATTTCTGTTTTGAATTTTTCTAGAGCCTCATGCATCTGCTTTGTTATTTCCTGTGCTATCAGTTCAGGGTGTCCAAGTGGTTGCTTATCAGACTTCCCCCCATCATTTCCCCCAGAATTTCCTTTTTGTGGCATGGAAGCCTGTGTTTGTGCCTTGCTTAAGTGTCTTCTCATTTTTGTTTTTGGTAATGTCCTTGGTTTAATTCCTGGGTTGATATTTCAAAATTGCTTAATGTAGGTATCTTTGTCACTTGTGTTTAAAGCCCTTGTGGAATGATTGCTTTTCAGAGGTGTCTTCTAGATATAGCTTGTGTTTGGGTTTTGAGACTCTAATGACTCTGAGGCTATTTCATTTTCCTTATACCAGGAAGGAAAACTAATTAGATCATTCACAACATGTTAGCCCAAGTGACATAGTCAGCAATACCATAGCATCAAGCACAGCTTAGAAAATGACAATTTGTGGTAGTTATCAATCTATCACATTTAACTATGTGAGTTAAATTAAAACTGAGGACCAACCCAGCATAAGTTTATAAAGAATAAACTCTTCAATATAGCATCTTTCCCCTTCAGGGTGGGGAGTTAAAAGGAGTTGGGGAGGGAGGGACAGGTAGAAAGAACAGGTAAGATTAGCGGTAAGGCCAGAAGACATAGAAAGATCACACAAACTCTAAGAAGTTGTTAAAGGCAAGAGAAAAAGGCAGAATAAAAGAACAAAGATGTGATAGAATAGAATCACCTAACAGCAACAGGGAAGCTAGATACTGAATTTACTTTCCTTTAAACCTAACGATAAGAGAAGGAAAAAGAGAAGAGAAGAACAATAAGGGAGAAATCTGAATTCAGTGCAGAAAGGAACAAATGGGGAGATGAGGAGCAATGTGGGACAGTGAGAGAATGAATGAGAGAGAGAGAAAAAGAGAAGATAAAAGAAAGAAAAGTAAAATGTTGAAGAGTAAAAAAAGTAAAACTTAAGAATTAAAAATAAGAAAAAAATTTTTTTTCTTTTTTGCAAATAGCAATAAAAATTATGGGCCTCCTTCAAGGTTTATCTCTGCTGTCACAGTAGGCAACGTAGGAATCCGTGTGTATATGCGAGTCAATGAGTCTCAGCAAGGCAGCAGCAGATTAAGTACAGTGGTCTGATGCGCCTTTATTGCAGAGATTCTCTTTACTTTTCCGCTGAGCTTCAGTTTTCATCCAGGACCCTGAGAAGCCCTCTTTCTGTTACTAACTTCTACTCTATCTTGTGGCGCTCAGGACAAGGGTCTTTATAACCTCCTGTGCCTCTGTAGTGTGGGACCAGGTAGCAGAAAAGCCAGAAGGCCAGAGGTTCGGGGTGGGGGGGGGAGGCGAAGCGTGGCTAGGCAGACCTCACTGTGGCATGGGCGTGGCCCGGGACGGCCGCGGAGCTGGAGCTTCGAGCTGCTTGTCTCACCTGGCTGGTCGCTCTTGGAGAGCATCGGATGGGAGTGGGGCTGCAAGTCGCCCCTGGGACCTCACAGTGGAGCGCGTGGGGCCTGGGAAGGCTGCGGAGCTTCATACTACAAGGATATTTATTAAACAACTTTTCTATAGACATTGTTTTTACTCCTCACTATTATGCCAGGAACATTGAGCAAAACAGTCAAAATTCTTGCCTCATCAAGATCATATTTTAGTGGAAGTACACAAAATAGGAACAAAATAAATCAAACATTAACACGGTTAAAAGGTGAATACTATGGAGAAAACAAAAGCAATGCAATTTTAAGTAGAATGATCAACAAAGACCCCTAAGAAGATAATATTTGCAAAAAAACTTCAAGAAATAAGGGAATGAGCCATATAGCTATATTTGAAAAGAGTATTTTAGGCACACTAAAAAGAAAATTCAAACCCCTGTGGAAAGCACATGCTTGAAATAGTTAAAGACTATCCAGCATTCTAACTGGCTGGAGTGGAGGGAGCACAAAAATAATCAGTAGGAAAAGGGATGGGAAATGGGTAGCTCAAGCAAGATCTTAGACAACATTGTATGACAATTAAAAACATAGATTTTACTCAGAATGAGATGGGAAATGGCAAAAAGAATTTATACAATTTATTTTTTATTTAAATAGAAATAGTCTTTCTGCTCAGCATTTCCTTAAGAGAAAAATGTGAATTCCATCAAGAATTTGAGGGATGGTAGGAACTTTTGGAGTGAAGATAGAGAATAATAATCATGTGAAGTATGTCCTCAAGATGTGTCAGGTGAATGCTGTGTCGGGAATCAGACAAAGCTACTTGGAATTTTCACATAGCCTCTACTAGATTTGGTATTTCACATATGATATATATTTGTTTCCCTGAGGCTTGGTTTTTTTTCTGTCATATGAAGAAAATAATGACTTACTAACTCACTTCAATCACATTGTGATTATGAGATTATAGTGAGATTATAACATCATAAAAGAAAACTACTATGCAGAGGAAAAAGATTCTTGATTTTTCAAAACGTATGTAGGGCCAGGGATTTAGCTCAGTGGTTCTGCTGCCTGCTTTGCAAACACAAGGACCCGAGTTCCATCCCCAGTACCAAAACAAAAACAAAAACAAAAACAAAAAACATATGTACCTGCTGGTTGCAGATATCGGTCATGTTGGAAGGTGAGAAAAGGAGGCAACATAAGACAGGAAGAGGAAACATTATTACAAAGTAATTGGAAAATCTAAAATCTCTAGAGATATTCAATACCTACTTCTTAGCAGTACACCAAAATCCAGTTCTCATTTAGCACCTGATTTCCACTCTCCCCACACACACCAGGAAAGAATGATTTCAAAATGTACCACAGGCAAAGATAAAGGCAGGGAAGCTCTTGTAAAGTATGTTTCCCATGCATATGTGGTGCATTGATTAACGAAGGACTAGTAAATGTATAATCCAAGCCCAGATTAGCAACTCTCTATCTGAAAAGAAACTTGGGATCACAGTTGGTGGGGAGAAATAGCCTCTGCTACATAAAGCAGATATTTTAGATAATTTTGTTAAGACAGGTGTAATATTGGAATTTGCCTAATCTCTAAAAAATGGAGAGGCTTTCTGAATTTACTGTTGAATACAACATGAACTTTTCAATATTTAGTAGATATTCACTCTTGGCTCATACATTCTCTATTATTGAAAGTTCTATGTGGGGCCAGGGATTTAGCTCAGTGTTTCCGGCACCTGCCTCGCAAGCTCAAGGTCCTGAGTTTGATTCCCGGTATCAAAATAAAAAAGTTCTATGTTTGCACACAAATCTATAGCAGCTAAGGAAAACCAGGAAGACAGTCTAACAAACAAAGAATTTCTTGGAAATACAATGGAGTTGCTTTTAAAGTCAAAGTACTTGATAAGGACAAGATCTAAGACAGCTCTTGAGAACTCAGTAGCATAAACACATAGACATGTTCTAGACTAGAGTGCTGCCTTCATGGTAACCTTGCTCTTTGACTTTAGTCTTGTCTTGCTGTATACATTAAATAATCCTGGGAGAATTTTTCTGCCAAGTGAGCAGAAGCTATAGCATTGAATGCCAAGGACCCTCTCTGTGTCATGAGTTGGTAGTGTGAAAGGGTGCACTAAATTTTGCAAGGTTTCATTCCTCCATTGCTAATATTCTACTATTCTCTGAGAATAATAATGACCCTGTGGAACTGCAATAACCTTATTAATTAAAAAAAGATCAGCTTTTACTTTACTGTCATAAGAAAATGGGCTCAGATATTTTTTGAACCACTTTCTTAAAAAGATGTGTAAAGCTTTGAAATGTGATATGTTTGTGGGAATTCAGAGCTTTTTAGAGTGACATTCAGACTGTTTCTGTCATCTACTGGCTCTGTGACTCTGAACTTCTTACTGTTGTCTGTGTTTTAGTTTTCTTCTTTTAAAACTCTTTGGTTATTCTGGCTAATTTTATTCGTATACATATAATATATATGTAATATCTTTTGCATCACTAAAAAATTTGCACATCCCAAGAAAAAATTACTGCTACCAAGAAAAATCTCTGTGACCTCAAAAAGGACTTATTTATTCTGTCTTTTTAGAGGCAAAGCAAATCTAGGTAAATTCAGGGTGCAAGTCCTGACAACTTGCTGGGAACTATCTCAAGGGCTCTGTCCTGGACAACTTGTGAAGCTGGAAACTTGTAAACTGGAAAAGCAGGGTTTAGCTGCCCATGTATTGTCCAGGAGCCAGATAGGTGTGTCCTCAGAAACAGGAGCCAGACATAGGGAAACAATTATCATCCACAGAGGGCTTGAAACGTAAAATGCCAATGAAGGCCTTCTAGCACTTTCTTTAAAATATTTGTCTTTTTGCATTTTAAAATGTGAGAGGATTCATCATGAATTAAACTATGATACATATTTGAGGAAATAAGTAAATAATTAAAAAAACAAACTTCAAAGTATATAAGGGAAGAATCAGAAACAAGGATGGAGGGAAACTGCACATAGATTTAACACAAGGATACACTAAGGCATCAGTTTCACTGTGAATTTCTGAATAGATGGGAGACAGAAAACAAACAGGCTAAATTGCATAAATCTTATGATCAGAAAAGAGGAAGCAGACCTTATGGGAAGCATATTGTGTTTTCTAGTTCTAAATTCTAAACTAAAATTTTTGCTTGAGATTATACAGAGGAGATAATAAGTCATGTATAATAAGTACAATTTTGTGCAGTGGGAATCATCAGCTGCATCAGTTTTCTGCTCATTTTACCTTCTAGACCTCACCCTATGAAGCTCTGACTCAGTAAGTCCAGTGTGTCCATAGAATATTTTTAATGCAATACATTGTATAGAAATACAATTTATCTATTACTTTTCTGAAAAATCTTAGTAACCTAATGAGGTATATCACAGTTTTTATATAGGAAAGGCAATTTATACTTGCATTTGCCAAATGATTTAGTACACAGAGAAGTGCAACTTGAAACCTGTGGTCTGAGTGATGCTGGGAAATAGCAGTTGTGTCATTGGAAATTTTATCATTTTGTCTCAGCCAATTGGATATTATGCCCATGTGCTTCAGCAGGAGTTGAGAGGATCTCAGATTTATCAGGTGTCTAATAATTAGATCCTTATTATTTTCTAGATACTGTACATCTACTTATCACCTGAGATTGTGTGCAGGATCACATACAGTTTGTTTTCTTGTAAAGCTTTCATAATGCTTGCCCTGCCTGCACATGTCAAATCTCATTGCCTTTCCCCCAGGTTTTACCAAAACCCTTTCAAATGTAATTTTATCACTTTCCTCCTCAGTTATGGGGCATGCTGTACTAAATGATGTTCCAAACTACAGTGGAGGTAGGAAGAGGAAAAGGGGGATGAAAAAAGAATTCAGATGTTTTCTGTATATGTACCAAGTCCACACAAGGAATGTAATTATTACATAATACAAACATGTATCAATAAAAAATAAAAAACTAAAATTTACTAGATATAAAAATAGCAACAAAAAAAGTCAAATTTTCTAGACTGGAGAAATAGGCATTTCTGTCAGTCATTAATTCTCAAGTGATGACTTACTTTGGACTAGATAAGACAAACATACAAATCCAACTTTTGTAGCTATTTAATAAGATACCCTAGATCATACCATAGACACATACACACACACACACACACACACACACACACACACACATACACACACAAATTTATCTCATTTTCTTCTTTCTAGTTCAATTTATTTTTTATTGAACCATTTTTTACATGCTACCTTGAAACATTCCTCCCTAGGATGTCTAAGATTGGTTAAGAAATCTAAAGATTTATGTGTAGTTAAAAATACCTGGCATTAAGATGTGGAACAATTAAGTTTCCCATATTTTTCAAATTTACAAGGAGGAAGTGAGGTTCAGGGTAGTGAAGTGATTTATCTATGGTTACCTAGCCTCTAAGGGGCCAAGTCAGAGATGGAAATTACATATTCTCTATGTCATCTCCTCTGTTCATTCCTCCATGTTGCTTTGCTTGTTGAACTGCCTCACAGAGCAAATCTCTAGGGTGATACCTCAGGTATTTGGGGTGTGGGTACCAATGGTTAGAGGTGTGTACAACCAGCCTGAATAAAGGCAGTGTTGACTGCAATAAGAGGAAGTCTCTTCCCTTAAAAATAGGAATGGAAATGTGCAAGCATAATGAGTGTGTTTAGATTATCTGGCTTTGGGTGACAGTCCAAAGAAGGTGGGTGGAATACATCTTGATTTCAACAGCCAAGCCTTATTTCCATCCTTAGACACTTAAAGGAAAGTTCTGGGATAATATGATAGTAGTTTCTGAGCTTACACCACTCACACCGAAAGTTATGAAATAGAATCAGGAGGGGAAGGGGACATTCCTAGACTAGATAACAAATGAAAGTTGGGAAAGGCCATACTTCTTGGAGATTCATATAAGGCAACTCATCTGATCAAAGGGGCAGTGTTTTATTTCATTGTACATCATGGGGAAAGTATAAGGCCACATAGTTAATCATCTCTCTCTTCCCTCTTACTGGACTATTCTGCTCTGTCCTCCAGTAATGCCATGGATTACAGATACAACACTAGGTCTGAAACCAGGCTACTTGAGTTCAAACCCTAGTCTGTTTATTAACATAACCACATTAACAAATCTTCCTGAGCCTTTCTTTCCTTATTTATTAAACTTGATAATAGCAATGGCTTGTCTTTAATTCTAGCACCCAGGGAGGCTACGGCAGGAGAATCTCAAATTTGAGCCCAATCTGGGCAATTTAGTGACTTAGCTAGAGATTGTATTAAATTTTTTAAAAAAAGGACAGGGGTTGTAGCTCACTGCAGAGGTCCTGGGTTCAGTCTTTAATACAAAATAAAACAAAATAATCTTTCCATAGGGACTATGAATTAAATTAAGTACTACTTACGTCTAAAACAGTTAATGTCTAAAACAGAGTAGGTACTTTCTTTGTGACAGCTACTGACATTACTTTTCTAGCTCTAATATTTCTGTTTTTCGACTTCAATATGCATTCTCAGGAGAAAACAGAAAAGAAAAATTAGGCATTTCTGAGCACTAAAATTATATCGATTACATGTGAATCTGACTATGTATGATAGAGAAATTGACAATCTTTTCTCCTTTTATAAAGTTCAGCAAATTTCATTCTTTTACTGAGTAAATATACGATTGTGTGGGTCTTCTGAGTTTTAGTGTGTACTCTCCACCAGTTTCATAGGCTGGACTTGTACCAAGCAAGTGCTGTGGTTTGGATCTGAAAAGTCCCCTTGGGCTCATGTGTCAAAGTCCTGGTTCCCACACTGGGAGGTGGTGGAAACTCTAGGAGGCAGAATCTGGTGAGAGGTTTTAGATCATTGAAGCAGTGATGTCAAAGGGAATTGTTACACTTTGATCTGTTCCTCTTTCCTGCTTTCACCTTCCTGGTCACAAGATGTGTGTTAGTCAGATTTTCATCACTGGGACAAAATACCTGATGCTTACAGTTTAAAGGAGGAGATGGTTTATTTTGGCTCCTAGTTTCACAGATTTCAATCATGGTTGGTTGGCTCCATGGCAGAAACATCAAGGCAGAAGGGCATGGTGGAGGGAAGCTGCTAAGACCATGTCACCTGAGAAGCTTAGAGCAGAAGAGCCCAAGAGGAAGGGATCAGGGACCAGATAAAGCTCCTAATGTCTCACCCACATGACTCACCCAGACACACCCAAAAGGTGCTTTACTAAACTCATGTGGGTATGTCAAGCCAATCAAGTTGCTATGAAGATTAATCACCCCAAAGTAAGTGGTTCCGCTGTGCCATATGTTCCTGTCTTTATGTGCCATATCACCTCAAAACAACAGGACCAATGAACCGTGGACTGAAGCCTCCAAAACTGTCAGTCAAGATAAACATTATCTCTTTGTAAGTGTTGGTGTTTGTGGTAGTGACAGAAAGTTGGCAACAGCAAATTTCCAGCAGAATGTGACAGGAGACAAGTCATTTCTTCCTGTGTTTACTGATGTCATCCCTCAATTTTGCTTCTTCTTTTAAGAGAAACTTGTTAAGTTAGGATGATTATATGTAAATATATATGTACTGATACAATAAGAAAACTACAAAATGTATACTGTACACCTTTTCTGCTTGCATATACCCATGAATGCCCAAAATCATTACAAAGAATCAGACAGGCCTCTTCATCACCTGATACAGTATATGATTATTTTATTTGTAAATTGTAAGTGAAAATCATTTGACAAGGTCACTTTTGATGACTGTTCTCCTGGTTTATCATCAACTTCCACATATCTTCCTAAAGAAAGAAAATACAGAGTAAGAGAGAGGGTGGGAGACAATAATGAGCCACAATCTAGACTGAATAGTATGGTTACAGTGATCACTAAGGGGTCTTATAATAATTGAACCAAAATTTTTGTCTTTAGATTTTCCTATTTCAGGAAGAAATAAGATCTAAGATTCCCACAATAGTTCATAGTTGACAAGCAATTTATGCAGAATTATGTCTTTGAACTTTCCAACAAATCGATTGGTTGAATGTCTCTTTAGACATAAATTCCATAGAACAGGTGTTCTGGTACATTTGTTAAGTAACATATCCCCAGCATCTACAACAATGCCTGACCTATAGTATGAGTTAGTAAATATTTGCTGAACAAATATTTATTGTATCTTTTTACATGTGAAAAAACTCTGAACCTCAAAAAGGTCAAAGTACTCTTCCAAGTCACATTGATGGTAAATTGGAAAGCAAACTATAAAACTTGGATCTCCAGAGTTATTACAGAAGGCCCAAATTTTACACTTTACACTGTTGCTCAAAGATTGGGTAGCAAGGTAGTTTCTGAGAAGGTGAAAGATGACTGATGTATGGTTTGTGAAGAGATTATAGATCTAGTAGAAAAAACAAGCACAAGTAATTTAAAATAAGATGAGAATAATACAGTTATGAAAATTCTAAAAAAGCATTATAACTACTAGAATATGAAAAACTAAATTTTGTAATTGTAGAGGTCTGTGACTTCTTCACAGATTTTGTTTTAAAACTGGACTTTAGAAAAACATTTAGTCTTGAAAGTTAAGCACAATAGCGTTAGAACTTGTGGATAGTCATTGCTGGCAAAGTGAAGAAAAGCATGTGTAAAACTATTTGTGGTTTATACAAACATAATCTGTCCTGAAAACAAATGTGTTAGTTACAAGGGTAAGAAATGTGACTGAAAAACATATCATCATCAGGGAAAGAGATCTGCCATTAGCCTAATGTATTTACTCTGGCTTGTAAGCAATACAAATTCACAAAAGAGTTTCAAACATGGCAGCAATAGGGATAAATTCTCATTTTTTATAAAATGCTTTGGTAGTAGGTAGAGAATGGGTTGGAGTTAGAAGTGAGAGAAAATAGTAACACAATTGGAAAATCCAATAAAAAGTACCCAGGAAAGAGATAATGAAGGGTTCAACTACATAAACTAGTCAGTGGGTTGACGAAAGGAATAGTATAAGAAAACAATATAGGGTAGAATATTCAGCATTATGGGAAAGGCAGTAATTGGCAGCAAGAACCCAGGAAAACTCTGAGGTTTCTGGATTTTGAGTGAATGGAGATGAGACTTTCTGGGGAGGAGGAGGATTTTGATTGAGATGATCGACTTGGTATTAGATGTGAATCTGAGGTGTTGGTGGAGAACTAGACGAAGTTTTGCAGCAACTAGTCATTTGAATATGGAGCTCAGAGAAAAGAGTAAAATAGAGATCTGAATTTGAAACTCACTGGATTATGTGAAATACTTCCAATATGCAAGCTGCAGTGTGAAAAATTAGGCATATTTGGAGCCTTGAGGAGTGAAGACATTTAAAAGCAAGTGCAATGATAAAAAGTAAAATAAAAATCATGAGAAAGAACGGTTAGAAATTTGAAGAGAACCAGAAAAATATGCCAAAGAAAACTGAGGAGGGGGAAATACAAAGCTATGATGCTTCTCAAAGGATAAGGGAGTCAAGAATATCTGTGTTTTTGTGAATTATGGTGAATGGAAGGCAGTTTTCATAGCTCCAAGGAAATCCAGAAAGCAAGTAAAGGAAGCAACCTGGTCTATTCAGTGTTCCAAAAGTATAACTACTATTTATTGTGTACCCGGCATTGTGCTCAAGCATCACATACTGTATATTGAAATAAATAAAGAAAAATTCCCATTTTTAATGAAATCTGTAGATTTTATCTTATATTTTGAATCATACCTTATTCACTTTTTTCTTTTCTTTTATTAGTACATGTTTGGAGCACATGATGTTTGCATTTATCTTGGGGAGTGGGTGTATGTACATAATACAGCTTGTTTGTTGGTTTTCCTTTTTAGTCCCCTTCCCTTTCCCACCTGTCTCCCTCTCTCCACCTCTAAATTACATTTCTTGTTTTTCATTCTTGTTACTAGCTCATGTTTCACTTTGCTTTTGCCAAAGATGTTTCAGCCTTCTCCAAATTGAGGCAGATGGGCTTTAGGTCTAATTTCTAAGATCTTTTTCCTTATTTAATTAAACAATAATTTATTGAGTACCTGACACTATGGGCCAGACACTGTGCTACTTCAGTGAGCCAACAGATTTATTTAGGAACATAATTAGAAGTAACTCATTTCAGATAGTAACAAATGTTCTAATGACATTATGACGAAGTCAAGTGTGAAATGGAAGGAGAGAGTATTAATAAGAGGGTCATAGCATTGTTTTCTGGGTAAGTACTTTTAAATGAGCCAAAGGACCAAGCACTAGTCATAAAAATAAAAGAGTATTTCAGGTGGAAAGAGAGCAAAGCAAGCACCCCAAGATGGTCACAAATTCCAGCAATAGAATGCAAGCCATTCCTTCAGAATACAATGAGAGAAAAAGAAAATGGTGGACAATAACGTACCATTTCTGAGCCCAGAGCTGACAGTAATTTCTTACCAGATCAGATAGTAAAATTTCATGGTTAATCTAGAGAAAAATGTGTCATTTTTAATCTAGAAAATTTCCTAGGGCAACAGTCCCTGACCTTTTTGGCCCTGGGGACTGGTTTCATAGAAAACTATTTTTCCATGTACCAGGTGGGGAGAGGGATGGTTTTGGACTGATTCAAGCACATTACATTTATTGTGCATTTTATTTCTATTATTATTACATTGTAATAAATAGTGAAGTAGTTATGCAATTCACCATAATGCATAATAAGTGGGAGCCCCTGAGTTTGTTATCTTGCAACTAGACAGTCCCATCTAGTTGGTGATGGGAGACAGTAACAAGCAAAGTGTGTTGCTTACATCTGGTCTCCTCCATAATCTGTTTGGTTGCTATCACAGCAGAAAGATCTTCTTTACAAAGGCAGGATATTGAAAGCAGAAGCAGGCTTTTCAGTGCTTTTGTGGCTATCTCAGGCTACTCCATCTTGACTTTAATTCAGAACGTATGGAGATTTAAAGTTGTCTCAGATTTACTTTTGGGGCCACCATCATTTGTGATGTTAAACATTTGATCTTCTTCTAGGAAGGACAAAGTCAATTCACCTGGCTTATTCACAAATGGGTCACAGATCCATTTCCCAGTTTAGGATTTTTTTGTGATTGGAAGTAATGCTCTACCTCTTTTGAAAACTGAGATAAGTGATCAAGTAACAGCTGGGAGAAAGAAAGTCCTGGCTCATCTCTTTCAAAATCTCTACTGATGCTTGAAACAATGTCAAAAATTCCAATGTTCATTCATCATCCCTATACTCCACTTTGGCTTAGCATGCAGCTACTTTATCTCCTAGCTTGAACAAAGTTGTCATTCTCCCTGAAGTGACAGATTGATTTCACTGAGCAGGTTGGGTATGTCACATGAGTAATCAAGATTTGGGACACATTCTATATCACTGACATGTACTTCAGGTGGTGATTGTTTTTCTAAAATAAATTTCTGGTGTGGCTCTCATAATTCAAAAACTCTGGTCAGTGTTCTACATTTAAAAAGCCATCTCACTTCTGTGCCTAAGAGAAGACATGTGTGCTCTGTATTAATCTCCTCATAGTGCTGCATGAACAGATATGGGTTAAGGGCATGTCTTATAATGTGGTTGATAAATTTAATCATATCCTGCAAAATATTTTTAAATGTTTCAGCTAGCACAAATTTCACTATGGATAACACAATGTGTAGATTCATATGAGACCTCTTTGACCCAAGTAGTGAAACCACAAAGCTGTCCAGTCATGGCAGCCACTCTGTCCATTCACATAGTGACACAAAATGACCAATTCAGTTCTTCTGGTATGTAATCATTCAAATACTTATATAGCTGTGTTATTGGTTGGTAACAGAAATATGCATAACTTCATACACCTCCTTCTGAAGAATACATTAAACAAAAACAAGCATTATTATATTGTTGTCAGCATTGGTAGATTTATTGGTCTGGATTTTGAAGCATGGTGATGTGTTAATCTTCTCTAACAATTGTGCCTCCACATCCTCTGCTATTTCATCAGTTCATCTAATTATGGTGCTAGCCAAAAGAGGAACATGTGCTAATTTTTGAACTGCAGCCTCTTTTAAAAGTTAACAACAAATATTCTCAGGAGCAGGCAGGATCAACTCTTTATGAATAGTAAATAGCTTCTTAGCTTTAGCAATGTGATTAACCACTAAGAATGATGCTCTTAGTGCAGGCACATTTGATGAAATGATGGCCTTCAATAACTGCTCATGCATTTTATGTTCACATTTTTTTTCTTTTGAAACACTTCAAAGGCTTGTCTTTTAATATAGAGTTTAGTCTCCAAGTGGCAAAGAAGTTTTGAAGCTTTTATAGTTTCATTGAACAGCTAGTTGCCACATATTACAAAAAATTGACTAGGAGAATGTGAATCACCTGTTGCAGTGAACCTACAATTTAAGTAGGACTGTTGGTGTTTTATTTTATTTTATTTTTTATTTTTTATTTTTATTTTT
>NW_004624774.1:7337634-7356081 GCF_000247695.1 Heterocephalus glaber
TAATATTTTATTTTTTGATATTTTTTCCTATTAAGTACTCATTGTTTAATAATAAAACTCATAAAATTAAAATTAATAATTCATCAATAGAAAGACTCAAAAGATTAAATGTATTATACACCCATAACAATGAACCTTTGTAACAAAATTGGCATTATGCCCCACAGGAAACTCTCTAGTTTTTATTGTTTTACTCATTTTGGCTAGGGTTAGCTTACTGGTTCACCAAAACTGTGACCAACAAGTGTGCGGTATGAGAAAGAGGCACAGATGGAAGTGCCAAATAAACTTATGGGCAGGTCTTGCACAGACTAAAATACTGTCAGATTCTGGCTTATATCCTGCTACTAGATGCAGTGGTACAGTTGAAATACATCAACTCACTTGCTGCTTTAAAGCCAGCCATAAGATGTAGCTTAATTTTTACTTGTCATTTACTAATAAGATTTTGATATATGTGCAAGGAATTAATTTATTATGGTCTCTGCAGTCAGACCTCTCTGCTAATGTGAATCTCTATTGGCAGCCTTTCCTCAGTACTAGCATCATCACCTTAGCTCCACCTCAGATGATCAGGCATTAGATTCCCATAAGGAACACACAAATTAGATTCCTGGCAAGCACAGTTCAGAGTAGGATTTGTGCTCCTCTGAGAATCTAATACTACTGCTGATCTGACAGGAGGTGGAGCTCAGGGGTAATGCAAGTGATGGAGAGTGACTGTTAGTACAGATAAAGTTTTGCTCACTCTCCCACTGCTCACTTTCTGCTGTGTAGTCAGGTTTCTCACAGACTACAGACCTGTACCACTCTGTGAGCCAGGGCTTGTGGACACCTGCTTAGAGAACAAAAGGAAATACAATAGGAAATATAACAATAAAAGAGAAGCAGCTGTGAATTTTAGCAATTTGTGGAGAAAGATGATATGTAGGACCTTGCTCAGCCAAATATATGTTGATTTACAGAGATCAAAGATTCCAAGAAACTCCCAATTATACTACATAGAAATGGTTCTTTACTTGTTCATTATGTCTGAGAATCTAATAGAAGCCATGAAAGTATAAGAATTCACATCTAAATAAAATATGAATGAAAATCTAAAAGCTATGTGAAATTATAAGGCCCAATTATGTAGCCCAGAACATCTGATTAGGAAATAACTTTTATATCAGAATCACCTGGAATGCTTGTTTAGAAATAAAAAGCATGCTGTTAGCCTTGCCTTTGTATAAAGCAACATGGAATATAGGAATATTATATTTTAAAAAATAAACTCCAGTGGATCCTGCAGCAGGTGAGTAATTGACCACATTTTGTTAAACTCTGGTTAGGCATCCATGCAGGACAGGACTAAAGAGCAGAAGCACAGAGAGGCAGAGGCAGAAGCCACATGGAAGTTCAGGAGGGGGAATTTGATCTCAGGGAGCTGAAGGTGAGGGCATTAACATCAGGAGGGTGAAGTAGCCATGTAAAATCAAAGCTGTGTAGGGTGAAATCACTTGTATTAGGAAACATGGTCTTAGAAGTAGGTCGAAAACATTTTGGAAAAGCTCTGAGATGGATAATCTTTCATAGGTAATCCATCATGATCAAAACTAATGGACTGAGAGGTTTTCTAAGGAGAGATAATCTGCTGTATCTGTCACCCCTCTGAACTATTCAAACTATAAAATAAACCTGTGACTCATCATATCCATCACTAATCACCGCAACACTACCCTCTGCTCAAATCACCTTGCACAATAGCACCTGAGTCAGGATCAGAAATTGACTTTCTGTTTGTTGGTCCAGGGCTCAGCCTCTTCCCTATTTAGTCCTAAGGGGATGTATATGTATTTAGTTCATTTGGATGAAAAATTTATGTTAAAGTAGGACAATATTTTTCAGTGAAAAATAATGCATTCATCTGTGGTGTAAATTTCCTTTTTTATTCATTTGAGACAATATAGTCATTATTAATAGGGAGTAGGACAAAAGCAAGCTTTGTCTCAGGGCTTACGATCCCCTGGTCATGGAACGAAGGATGAATTCAACTGCATTCTCAATGATCTCTGTGCCCAGGAGGTTTAGGAATTTGGGGATGTCTGTGTCTGGCTTTGTTTCTGAATCACCTGATTTCTTTTCTGTTGTTTCCTCTGGCTCGTCATCTGAAAGAAAACAGAATTTCAGATGTAATTCATCAATATAAGAAAGGGAGGCTAGGGATATAGCTCAGTGGAAGACTATTTGTGTAGTATGAGCAAAGGCCCTGGGTTCAAGCCCCAGCACTGAAAAGGAAAACAAAACAAAAAAAAGGAATAAGAAAGGGAAATCTCAGCAGGGCACAGTGACACACATCTGCAATCCCAGCAGTAGGGGCTAAGGCAGGAGAATTGAGAGTTCAAGTCCCATCTGGGCAACAGGGAGACTCTATCAAAATATACAAAAAAGTCTCTTTTCCGTACAGGGAACCATTAAATGTCTCATACCTGCCTGATTAAATTCTTCACATGCATTATCTCATGTATTACAAAAACAAATCTGATGCTTAAATAATCATTGGCTCTATTTTGTGGGTAAGAAAACTGAAGCTTGCAGAAATACCTTTCCCAGAGTTAAGCAACTAGTAAATGCCAGTCCTAGGGTTGAAATACAGAAGAATACAGAAGAATGCTTGTGTTCCCTGGAATCCCCTTGCCTATGGCAAAATTAGGTGGAGATGGAATGTCAACGGCAAGCATTTCTTGAACGCATAACTATGACAGACAATCCTCATGTATCCTCTCATTTTATCCTCCCCAAAACTCCATAAGATAGGAAGAGTTATTACCTCAATTTAAAGCTGAAGAGATGGAATTGAAGAAAGGTTGAAGAAACTGGTTCAAGGTCACAGAGTTGGGTAGTGGCAGAAATATAATTCAAACCCCTGTGTGTCTGATATTAAATTGTGGGTTTTCAAGCACTCTGTGATGACTATATAGTCTTTGACCAAAAAGTACACAATTTTCATTTCTTTAGTAAGATTGAAAGTATAATAATGATGGTGAAAACGAAATCCTATCACTTGTATATCATCAAATAGTTACAGAAATAATTATTTTACAAGCACTATGTAATTTTACCTTTGGCCAATCATATGGGTATATTTTTTTTGCTCACTGGGCTGAGAAACTGAAAAGCTTGGGAACTTGCAGAAGAACTTACAAAGAATAGGAGAAGAGATGAGACCATAACTGCAGGCCTCTTATACTTGGCCCCTAACCAAATGCCCTTTGGATTGAGTGCCAAGGATCCAGGTAATGTGGCTGGTTCCATGAAGTCCCCTTGCTGGGTTTTGACTTTGGTTAGTGGTCTTTATTTTAGGGAGATGAAAATTAATGGAAGAATGACAAGAGTTACAATGTGTGCAGTGAGCCTGGTGATGGAATGCAGTAGGACCTTTACCTTTTAACTTTATTGTAGCCTGACAAGTACTATAAGCAGAGTTGGCACATAAAAATATAGTGCTAAGTAAAATTTAAATTTGAAATAAGCAGCAAATACCTTTCTTGCATAAGAGTGACTAATGCAATATTTAGGAATGATACTAAAAGATTATTCCTTACTTATTTGAAATGCCAATTAACTGTGTGTCTTTCATTTTATCTAGCTACCCTATCTCAAGTTTTGACTCATGAAGTCCCAATTTCTGGACATTATAGCCCATAAAGATAAAGGGCACAAAACTAGCTTTTTGTGAAGACTATCAAATTATGTCAAAATCTTTGTACTGGTATAATATCCTAAAATAGAAACTTTTCATAAAAATATTGACATTCAAATCTGCAAACATTTGTTGTTTACTATGCCATAACCAAAGATTTGATAGGAGCCCCAATTTTGGACTTATAACAAAAATTTGTATACTATTTATCAAGTATTCATTCTTTCATTCATTCAGCTGTTCATTTCTTCATTCAGAAAGTATTTTTTCTAAGTCTAGCATTATATGTGCAGTGCTTTTACCTAAGAGTTAAGGTTTTTGAAAAAAAGCATAAATATACACTTGCTCCTCACCTAAAATGCAGGGCAACCATATGCCCAGAACTGGTTTGTGTTCATCATAAGAAGAAGGAAACAGAATTTTCCTGGGATGCCAATTGTGTTAACAATGGGATGGAACTTTTGTGACATATCTTTATCTGCATTCAGCTCAGCAATGGCTTTACAGTTTTAGAGAAGAGAATACAGATGCTCAGGGTAACTATATAACTTACTTAAATCATTCATCTAGAAAGAGGTCAAGACAGGTTTTCCTTGCTTTTTTTTTGTTGTTGTTGTTGGTACCGGGAATCAAACTTGGGACCTTGTGCTTGTGAGGCAGGTGTTGGAACCACTGAGCTAAATCCCCGACCCAAACACTTTTAAGTTGTTGCTGTTTTTTTTTTTTTTTTTCTGGTATTGGGGATCGAACTCAGGACCTTGTGCTTGCAAAGTCGGAACCACTGAGCTAAATTCCTTGCCCCCCGAGCCAGGTTTTAAAATTGAATGCTTTTAAGAGCATGTTACCTGCATTATAGAATTCTACTTCCAGGCAATTGTTCTCTGAAGATATTTGACAAGTGTAAAGCATTCCTTACATGAAAAATGAGTTTTTTGGGCCAGGGATTTAGTTTAGTGGTTCCACCACCTGCTGTACAAGCTCAAGGACCCGAGTTTGATCCCCGGTACAAAAAAAAAAAAAAAAGAAAAATGAGTTTTTCTCCTTTTTATTCCTATTTGCTTTCATAACAATTTAATTTGATTGACTTTTAATTTTGATATGACACTAATACTAGCTTTTCAATATGCAAGGAGCCTGGATGGGAATGTGTGAAGATCAGACTCCACCTCAGTCTTTGAGCCTCAGACATCCTGAGAAGTATTACAGTGTGGAGCATCATGGGGTTTGGAGTCTTCCAACTTGAGTTTGTTTCCTGTTTTCAGCAAGGTGTTAGCTGTGTTACCTTGTAGATAATGCTTTACCACTGTCTCTGATTCCTCATTGTGTTGTCAGGAATGAAAGATATTTTATGTATCTCCTAGAGATATCATATAAATGTGTATATATTTATCTGTATATTTATATAATGGATATACAATAAGAGGCCAAAGGTAAGATCATAAGAAACATTTACTGTGTTATTATTATTATCAATGATGATAGCAACAAAATGATTTCTGTTTCCTTTTTTCTCTAGCACCTCAGGAGATTATGAAAATTTAAAACTACTATTAAAATGTCAAGAAATTTCATACTTATCAACATATCATTGAAGTCCATAATTGAATATTTTCTCTTTTTGGATATAATCTAAGGGCTGGGGATTTAGCTCAGTGGCTCTGCTGCCTGCCCTGCAAGCACAAGGACCCGAGTTCGATCCCCAGTACCAAAACAACAACAACAGATATAATCTAAAAAATCCTTTATTTTTATTAACTATCTGTTCAAATTTATTACTCAATATGATTATAAATTTGTGAGCAATGGTAGCATTGCAGGTATTTGTATAGTTTTTACAGTTCATGCAGTGATGATAAAATTGTGTTATTTATAAAGTTGATAGCTATTTGATTTTATAGATGAAGAAACTGAGACTCAAAACAGTGAAATTATTTAACTACTATTGCAGAATTTGTGAAAGAAGGAACTAGGTCTGGTCTTTAGGACACAAATCTCACCTTTTACTTCTCTGTGTTGGCCACCCTAGCAGCACAGCATACATGCCTCACTAGAGTCATTCTGTTGCAAAGCCTGTGTGTTGTGCTGATAGTGAGTGGTGTGAGTTCTACCAGGATGCCTTCAAAGGACTATTGGTAAATATTTGCACCTTTGAGAGACAAGTCAAGAGCTGAAAGTCTTTGGCAGGCAAAAAATTAATTAATGAACATGCTGAATACTGCCTTGTAGTCCTTACAATGCTTGGGTAAGATATCAGTTATGAGGGAAAGAATCTAGGAACTCAGGTCTTACTACCAAATGCCACCTACAACTGCATCTATGCTCAAGTACCTTTCTTCTGCAAGGTCAGTTTATCAAGCTGTAAGAAGGAAAATGATGGAAGTATGCACGTTCGCTTACTAGGTATTATGGCTTGTGTATAGATGTCCCCCCAAAGCCTCGTTTTGGCAGAGGTGGGGCTTTTCAGAGGTGGCTGGATCTAGAGTGTGTGATGCTGGGATTGATTCATAGTGCAATGCTAGGATCAAGGGCACTAGGATTGAGGGTGTGAGTGCTACCACTCTAAGTAGCTTGGATAAGACACAAGGGATAGAAAAAGCTGTGGTCATTTCTTGTTGCTTTGCTACCTTTTGCCCATCATGAAGTGTTTCTCCTCTGTGATGCCTGTCTGCCATGCCACCCTGCCTTGGAGCCAGCCAATTATAGACTGAAACCTCTACAAACTGTGAGCTAAATAAACCTTTCTCTCTTTAACTTTGAGTGTTGGATGTTTTGTCTCAGCAATGAGAGAAAAGTAACTAAGACACTAGGATTCTGAAAAATAGTCAATTACAGTTACTCAGTTTATTGGGCATGGTGGTGTACACCCATAATCCCAGCACTTGAAAGGCCGAGGCAGGAGAATCACTGCAAGTGTGAGGCCAGCTTGGACTACATAATGAAATCAAGATCAGCCTGAACTACATAGCAAGACCCTGTCTCAAAAGCCAATCCCCCAAAATATTACACATGATAACATGACAGTTAATATTTATTGGGTGCTTATTATTGACTACATACTATTCCAGTTTATTGTCTTTTTAATATAATTTTCATGATGACTTTATAAGAAAATGAACATTATTAATGTTTCTTTGTATGTATGATGTACAGAGAGATTAAATAACAAGCCTAAAGGTGCATTTCTGGTTAGTGGGGAAGCCATCCTAGGAGTCTTATTACAGAGTGTGTAGTTTTCACCATTGAGCATTAGTAGTTATAATCATAAAAATGCCTCCCACTCCAAGCCACATGTGGCGGTGCAGGCCTATAATCCCAGCATTTGGGAGACTAAGTCAGGAGGATTGCTGCAAGTTCAAGACCAAGCCAGGGATATGTAGCAAGATCCTGTCTCGATGAAACAAAATAAAGCAAGCAAACAAAAACATTCCCCCAGCTCTCAAGAAATTTATAAGTAGCGTCACTGTACAATATGACTATATAAGAAAAAAATATTGCAAACTTCATACATGTACTGAAGATGGAAGTTTTAACTGAAGCAGAAGATAGTAAAAACCCTTCCTTTGTTAGAATATGTGCCTCCTGTTTCCTCTTTTTGTAGCACCCAAGGGGCCCTCCCCCTTTATATTTTGGGGTCAGTGCCAACTTCCTCCAAATCCCTGCTCACTACGGCACAGTTCATGGCTGTGATCTAAAGCACTTACCTGCATGGCAGGTCAGTATTAAGACAAGCAGTCCCAGTACGATTGTAAGTCGAAGTACCGAGACAGCCATTCTTGTGGTACTGTGTATAGATGCAGATAAATAGCTCAGCTGCACTGGAGCTTTGCCTCATTTATAGGGCATACATAGATGACGTCACCTGCTGTGGAATTTAGGTTGTTGAACGAGATGTCTGCACAGCTTACCCTGGGATCGCTACTATTCAGCCCTGCCCTGTCTTTCAAAACCTAAAGTTTTTTTTAATAAGGAAAGAAAAGCCCTCCTGGGGTTTCTAATGTACCGTACACCTATAAAGAATATGAAAGTGGCTGTTCCACTGCAAGCATGGATAATTAGATTGTTACGAGGCAGAATTACTATTTAGCCCTGAGGAACAACTACAAATCAGACTGAAAATGTGCTTACTCCCCTCCTGTGCCTGGCTTCTTTTCCCATGTGCTGGGATGACCACACTGCCTTTGACCATGCCCTTCCACATACTGTGCCTTCCTCATCTGCTCTATGGAATCCTTGATCCCAGTGATGGAAAGCTAAATGTTTTAGTAATTGTCTTCTTCAGCCTGTGGATCTAGCTAGCTAGCTAGCTAACATCTATCTATAAAAATTATAAATAAAAACAAATGCACAACTACATATTTATGGTACACAACATGATGTACTAAAATATGTATACACAGTTAATGACTAAATCAAGCCAATTAACATACGTGTTACCTCACATGGCATTTATCAGTGGTGAGTACACTTAAAATCTACTCCAGTAATTTTTCAGGTATACAATGCATTTTTATTAATTATGGTCAGTCACCATGTTGGACAATAGATCTTCTGATATATTTATCCCTCCTGTCTAAATGAAATTTTGTATTCTTCAGCCAACATGTTTCCAATCCTTCCTCCCAGCCCTTAGTAACCATCATTCTCTGCTGTTGTGAGTTTACCTATTTTAGATTTTTGTATAAGTAAAATCATGTGGTATTTGTCCTTGTGAGTCTGGCATATTTTACTAACATAAGGTCTTCCATGTCAGTGCATGTTATCACAAATGACAGGCTTACTTTCTTTTCAAGGCTGAACAATAGTCCACTGTGTTCATGAACCAAACCTCCTTTATCCATTCCATTCATCTGATAGAAGACTTACATTGCTTTCTAGCCTTCAGCTCTCTTAAGGGAAGAGTGTTTTATTATTTGTGAACCACAAGGAGTCTAGTGATTGACACAGGTCTGTTTTGACTTCTTTGCCTGGTTCTTCCAAACAAGAACACATGAGACATTTAAATGTTTCCACCAATGGGCTGTAGGCTTTGTAGAGAAAAGACTATTATTTTTAGAGTTGAATATTTATTATTCTAGACTTACAGTAAACAGAGAGATGAGTAGGGGGAAAGAGAGAGAGAGAGAGGGAGAGAGAGAGACAGAGAGAGAGAGAGCAAGGGAGAAAGAGAAAGAAAAAGAAGAAAATCTTGGAAATTGATTCCAGTCTTTCCCTTCCACTGCAAGATGCCACTTGCAGTGGTCCCTATACCTATACTTAACCATGGACTCATTTTAATAAAGTCTGCCTTACCATCTTTCAAAAGGAAAAGAAACAATAGTTAACTAGATTAATTGGATTAAATAATTTACATTTGATGGAACAAACTGATATCATTGAGATCCTATTCTGTACTACAGATACAATGTGCCTTTCTTTTTGGATATGAGCACTCAGAGGTCTAAAACTTGTCTCAAGTCTAGATGATACTAGTTATCCTGAGGAAGCTATATGCTCAATTACTTGGGATAAGGACTTGCAAGGACCAAAACTTTACTCTGGATGTCAGCAAGCCATTTTATGAATGGGTTTAATAAACATGTAGGAAAAGGAGACCTGTGCAGTGTCTCAGAGCCAAGATCAGGACAAAGCCCATTCCCCCTTAGTTGGATTCTTTAGAAGGCACAAAGCTCTTTGTTGAAAGTAAACAGGCAGCTCTGCTTGTCAGGCCTCTCCAACCCGTTTCTTCAATACGACTCTGGTTTTCTCTCTTCTGCACCAAAAGTTGTGATCTAGAGACAATCAGGCGCATTAGGAAACTTTCAACAACAACATCAGGGCCAGCTGAGCACTATACTGGTCCCCTGAATTCCAGGAGGAACAACATTCAGATGTCTCTGTGAATCATACCATGGATTCTGTTATAAAGCTGGGTTTTCTCAGAAAGGGTAATATCAGATGATATTCCAGGTGGGGTCATATTTTTCTAACTCACTACAAGAACACTATACAGACAAGCAAAAGTTTGCAACTTAGAATAGAATTCTGCTGATTTCCTGAGTCAGCTGGATGGGACATGCAAATCCCTGATTCAGCAGATACTTCTGGTGGTTGTGGTCAGGTGTCAAGAAAATAGAACTATCTTGAACATCAGGAGAGCTACCTTCAATTTGTGTCATTACCACTAATTCATTGAGTGACTATTATTAAACACCTACAGGTGCAGAGCCTCGATTTTCTCCCTGGTTGTGTTTTTTGTCCTCTTTCTTGGTTTGTACTTCCAAGCTTCAGTTCTTAGACCAGATGTCTGTTTTCTGACAATATCTGTGATCCATAACCCAACTCAGATCTCTCTGTTATATTCTTTACAAACTCTGTATCATTTTTTCTTAGTCCTTAAAGATTTTTTGTTTAATATTTTAATATGTCTTTGCCCAAGAGTTACCAAAATCCAAGATGGAAGGATTTTGTTCACTGAGACAGTTTTGGTCTCTAGTATAGGACCTTGTATCTACAATATATCCAACAAATCTACATTGAGGAAATGAATTAATGAATATTTTTTTTTAGAAGAAGAGCCCAAACTCCTCTAATGGTTCTCTCTGTTAATGTTTATAAGTCTGTTAAATCATGGATATTACTCCAAGTCTCAGTTTCTTCATCTGTTAAGTTTGGGACATACCATATTATAATTTCTTGCTGATTATCCAGGCTAACAATGACAAAATACCTGATAAACTGTAAATAACCTTTCACGTGTGCCGTACTAATAACAAGGAGCTGTGGCTTGTCTTCTACGGGTGTAACCAAATGAATTTGACTTTTCTTGAGATTATGGGAGAAACTTTTACTCAATCTGGAAAGAGGATGCTGAGAACGTTCTTCTAGAACACCACTCTACTTTTGTAAAGAGTTATGTAAGTGAAAATAAGAAATACTTTAATTTCTATGGCTATATTCATACTTAATTGAAAATCATAAATTATTTTTCCTCAATTGCAATTTGAGTTGCATCCTCATGGAGAGATTTCAGTGTAGGTATTAGTGGTTAAAAGCAGAGGCTTTGAGTTCAGAAAGAACTAAGCTTGAGTTTCATATCTGCCACTTGCAAACTGTGCTAAATCTGCAACCTTAAAATATTTTCTAATTTCTTTGTGCCTTGGATCCAATGTCTACAAAATAAGAATAATAATAACTCTTGGGTTTGTTATGTGGATTGGATGAGAAAATATGTACAAATAGCTCAGTGCCTTTTACATAATGATAGATATGACTCTATTCTATTCTGTGCAGTCTTCTCTATTCCATTTTATCTATTTCACTCTACATTGGGTTGGCCCACAGAAAGGAGTGACAACCATGCAAACAGCATTAGGTCTAAAAATAACAGTCACAATAATAGGGTGCCTACTCTAGGCAGGTACCAAAACGAGACACAACATATTGACAAAGCTATCGGGAGCCTATCATTGTTATCCCCATTTTATGCAATGAAATTCAAGCTTTGAGAAGTTAAGTAACTTGCCCAGGGTTACAAAACATGTATGAGCCAGAGTAGGAAACTGGACCCAAGAACAAATGATGCCAAAGTTTCTGCTCTTAATTAATACACTGCTGCACTGACAAGTGTGTTTAGTGGCTGCTACTGGCAAACCACCTGGGTGAGCAAGCAGCCCTGGAGGCACCAGCCTATTTGTGCACAAGATCATCTGGATCTCTGTTTTTCTCATAGGGCTTTCAATCTCCCATTAGACTCTGGAGGACATTCTGGCCCTCTTCATTCATCTGTTTGGTGCAGTTTAATGTATCAAACATACAGGGTATACAGGACCTTCTTTAACTCTTTGCAGAAAGTGAACTAGAAAAAAGGCTGCAGGATAAAATATATGATAATTAATTAAACTTGACAATGAGTAATTTTTAGTGTAAGCATCTGCCAAATACCTCATAAGATCTACCTAAAAACTTTTGTTGCTGAGTTGAAATTTTCAGTTGTTTGGTTATTTTTTTTTAGCTGAAGTTTAAATTTAACTGGGCATTCTGTCATTTTATTTGCAGAATCTGGCAACTTTACCTGGAGAGCCCGAGTAAATGTTTTCTTATGATTAGAGAGCTGAGGGAGTCAAATATGATTAAAGATTAGTATTTGAGTTCAAATCATACATGGAAACTACATGTTATTAAAAGGCCCCAGTAGCATGACTTCTGCAAAGTTTCGTACTGGATGCTCCTTCATGAAGAAATCACATCTGAAATATTTTTGTCTCTTGCATGCCTCAGGAACAAATCAACAAGCCCCTCTTCTACCTTGGTTCATTCCAACTCAAGTCCAGACCAGCCCTGAAAGGAGACACCTATGGGTTCTGAGAGGGTTTCTACTCCTATGATGCTTGCCTGAAGAGAAGCGGCTGTACCTTGTCACCTTAAAACCTTTCTGAATGTAGTTTGTAACTTACACAAATCTCACACTACAGTTCCTTTGTTTATTCAATGAACATTTATTGAACTTGTGTTCTTTACTAGAATCTCTGCTAGGCACTGAGAACAAGAAAACACAAAACGCCATTCCCTGACCTGACCTTCATCAAGGGATGAAAACTCGTGACAATATAATTGCATTTTAAATACAAAAAATTTTAATGAAGATGTGAACAGATTCCTATAGGAGACAAACAGGGAGTGGTTAACATTGCCTGGAGGAGAGGGTCAGGGAGGTATCATCTGCTTGGGCCTGGAAAGGTAATTGTGTAGGTGTTTGCTATGCAAGCAAGGTGTAGAGGACACTTCAGGTAGGAAGAATGACACTGGCAAAGGACAGAAGTGCTGAAGAACATAACATATCTCCAGGACTGAATGGTCAATTCCTGAGTGTTCACATTAGAAATAAAAATTAAAGTGAACAAATCAAATCTTAAAATTTGTTTTCATGAATGTGTATGTTAGGAAAAGAAAATAGAAGGGAAACAAGACAGAACAGAGATGAAACAAAATATATTTTGGGACAGTGAGTAAAAAAAAAAAAAAAACTCAGGAAGTACTAAAACCCATTGTTAGCAATTTTTTTTCTTAGTTCGTATTTCCCTAATCAGTATTTCAGGTAAAGATATATCAGTCCACTCAATTACCAGTTAAAAATATGAATTTTCTGAAAGTCTTTATTGCCATAGAATCAATTTTCTAATGAAATCCTATCAATTCTTCCTTCAAATATTCTTAAAAGTTATCATCTAGCCAGGTGTAGTGGTGCCTACCTGTAATCACAGCACTCAAGAGGCTGAGGAAGGTGGATCACTGCCAAGTTAGAGGCCAACCTGGGTACAAAGGGAGACCTTGTCTCAAAACACAAAACAAGGACCAGGGATTTAGCTCAGTGGTTCCACCTCCTGCCTTCTAAGTGCAAGGTCCCAAGTTTGATGCCCAGTGCCAAAAAACAAAAACACAAAAACAATAAAAAAGAAGTTACTAACTTCACTCTGCCATGATTATCATAGTTGGGAACTCGGACAGGGCCACTATAACTGCAGTCTAGTCTTCCTAATGTGTGGCTCTCTATATTCCAGGCCAGGTTGTTCTCTACATGGTTGCCATTTTTGTCTTTCTAAAACTGCCATTTCCCATATCTAATGACTTCCACGATTATGGCTTATAGCAAAGGTCTTTCGTCCTTCATTAACAGTCACTGTCCCTACTTTGCTTCAGGAGTAGTGCAACGGAATTGTTTGAGCACAGGGCAGATGAGCTCCACTCGGTGCGTGACTTCATTGAGGCCAGTATTTCTGGCAAGTTCAGAAAGATGCATGGGTCTGTTTGGATCTGGTCCCCCTTGCTGGGTTGGTGTCTGTGTCTTAGCTGTAGAACAATTCAATATCTTGTCAGTTACTGAGTTCTTTATTTGGTGATTCCCTTATATTCTCTGTAGGGGAAGGCAGTGTCTAGGCAGGAAAAAGACAGGGTTTATTAAAAATTAATAGGGAAACTTACTAAAAGCAGTTTCTGTCTCTACAGGTAGACTCTACTGTTAGACCAATTAGGAAGACAAAGGAAAGAGAAGACCTAGACTGAGAGATGCACCAGGTAGCACAATTACCATTAAGAACTTATCAAGAAGAGTTAAAAACACACAAGGAAGCCAGAAACATACAAGATCAGGGAAACTAGTCCCCCTTGTCCATCTGACAAACTACAAAGCAGGTAAGGGGCAACCACCTATGAGTTCTTACTTAGTATGTAGTACACTTACAGACACATGTGCACACAACTACACATATACACATGTGTGTATGTTTTCACCTTAACATCATTATATTATTGTACCCAATACACACATGTCTTGTTTACCTAATCATTAAGTCTAAAGTACCTTCTTATAAAGCTCCCCTCCCACTTACCCATCACAAAGGGATAGGAAGAAATCAAACAGCCAGAAAGAATATCAGCAGACACACTTAGGTTGTGATCAAAGACAGCCAAGAGAGCAAACCAGATGGCAACAACTTCCAGGTGCCCACACGAGGGGTGGGAAAATCATTAGTCCTAAATAAAAGGTGTCAGTGATGAGCTCTTGGGCGTATTCACTTCTAATACTCCTTACTCTCCCAGAGTCGCTGTGTATTTCCTTTCTCTTCTATCTTTTGCCAAATAAGCCATCTTCTTTTATTTTAAACTCTGCCTCTTTAATTCATTACCGAAGCTGACATTTTAGGATCCTGGTGGCTGTACATTCCAGACGAGAAGCGGTGCATACATCCCACCCTGCCACAACATTCTCTAAACTTCAGCTCTACATCTTCAATATGAAGATAACTGGTGTACCAACCACATAAAGATTTTATGAGTGGAAATGAGATTATGCTGTAAAGACTTTACCACTATGTGTTTCTAGTCAATGTTGACTCTGCATTGTAACCTCTCAGTACCATGTCATTTCCCATATTACCTTACCAGATATGCTCCCAAACCTTTTCTTGTTTTATCATCCTGTTTGTTCTGCTTGAAATTCTGCCATCATCAATTCATTCTTCAAATATTGCATCCTTCAGGAAGACAGTGTGACCACACTGCTGATATAATCCACAGCAGACTTAATCACTTCTCCTTTTATGGCTCACTCTGCACACACCTCTGTGATACCATATATTGTCCTGAATCATAAGTCATTGTTTTAGTGTATGTGCTGCCGAAGCGCGCACCCTAAGTCACTGTTTATATAACTGCCACCTTTATTAACTACAGGCCTCCCAGGGATGAGTCACGCCTTATTTCTCCTCAAATACTTTTTGAGTACAATTGTGATTGGCAAGTGGAGAACGTTGAATAAATGCAGTGAGTGCTCGGTGGATTTTTATGAAGAGTGTGAATGGAGAATTGGGGCTCAGTGGTGCCGCCAATCCTAGAGTCTCCCTGAAATGAGAGCCAAAGCGTGAACCAGGGATCAGGTGTGAACAAGGAAGGCAGTTAAGAGTCTAATGGGTTTTATTTCCTAGCAGCTGGAACTATGGCTGGGGGTGGAGGCACATTCCAGAAGAGGTACTTTGCTATGCCTCACTTTGACACATGGGATGGAGAGAGAGGTGTGTTTGTCTGTGTATGTGTGTCTATGTATTTGTTTAACTTAAAACTATAAATTGACAGCAAATTGTGATTAATTAAAGGGATTCTATTAAATCAATGATGAAGATAAGATGTTCACACACAAAGTCAGACTAAAAGTAGATAAAAAAAAGATGAGAAACAGAAGAAATATACCTAACAACACTGAAGATTTTAACATGAGGATATTAATAAATATATTAAATTGGAACAATATAAAAACAAACAATCTAAAAACTAGAAATCCATTTAAAATGTAAGGCACTCAATAGACAGATAAAAGGAAATATGCTATATATACACAACGGAATAAATTCACTCACAAAGAAGAATTCAGTCATGTTATTTACAGCAAAATGGATGGAATTGGAAGACATGTTAATGAAAATAAGACAGACATAGAAAGATAGCTGTCACATGTTTTCTCTCGTGTATGGAACCTAAAATAAATGGGAAAGGAAGGAAGGGAAAAGAAAAAAAAAACAGAAAAAATGGAAACAAAGCTTTTGTATATAAGGAGGGGAAGAAGTGCTGAAGTAAGGGGAGGGGAATGGAGAAAAAAAGAAAATTCAAGATATATCATGTACAGGTACAAATTCCCTACGATGAATGTGATCATTAGGTCTATCAAAAGAGTACAATAAAATTAATTAAAAATAAATACATAAATAACCTGCAAGGGACTATTATGGAAGGGTATAGGGGCCAGGGAAAAAGGAAAAAAGTTTAAGTCAAGAGAGAGTAAAAAGAGAGAATGGATATGATTGAAACATGTGTATGTATTTATGAAAATGTCACTGTAAAATTCTTAAATGTATACAATTAATTGTGTACAATTGATATGTATTAATAATTATATATATATAATATATATATATATAGTGGTTTTTAGCCACACCAATACATGGCAAATAAATAAATAAATGAATGAGGAGAGGAGAAAATGACTGTAAAATGATATAGCCTCAAAAACAGGTATAAGCTCTAGGACCCGAGTTCAATCCCCAGTACCAAAAAAACAGCAGCTGGAAAAACTTAGGTATATAACTAACAAAAATGTAAAAATTATATGTGCTTAAAACTATGCTGTTTTGCTGAAAGGAGTGACTCAAATAAATAATATTTATTGTGTTCATGTATTAGAAATTGATTCTTTCCAAAATGACCTACTGATTCAACATCATTATGGTCACAATTCTAATAGGATTTTCTTTTAGGAACTGACAAGGTGATTTCAGGAGTAGAATTGCTGGGTCATATAGTAACTCATGTTTCAGTGTATTTAGATAGAAAGAGAGACGCATAGACTAACCAAATAAATTTTCAAAATAAAACAACAACAGCAAAACAAAGTCAGAAGAGTCTCTCTAGCTGATATCAAGATGTCCAGCCAGGTGCAGTGGTGCACACATGTAATCTCAGCACTCAGGAAGCTTAGGCAAGAGGATCACCATGAGTTCGAAGCCAGCCAGGTCTACATATTGAGTTCAACACCAACCTACACTACATAGTGAGACCCTGTCTCATCCCAAAAACCAAAAAAACCCAAAACCCTCTATTATATAGTGATGTATCAGAGAAAGACAATGCATATTGGCAAAACAAAATGGAGTCCAGGAACATATTCATACTTAAATGGTCAACTGACTTTCAATGAAAATGGCACAAGAAACCCAATAGAGAGAAGATATTCTTTTCAACACATGATGGGAAACATTTGGATATTTACATGCAAAATGAAAAAAGAGCAAAGAATAAATCTTAAACTATCCCTTGTATATTACATAAAAATTAGCCCCCAAATGAGTCATATACCTAAATATAAAAATTTTAGGTCTAAAATTTTTTGAAGAAAATTATAGAGCAAATTCCCTGTATTATTAGGTTAGACGAACATTATATATATATATACATATATATATATATATATCTCACCAAAGGCATGATACACACACATAAAGACACTGTTAAAATAAAGGGAAGAGACAAGATAAAAACTGGAAAAATTCACATATTTGTTGAAGTATTTACAGCCAAAATGCATAAATTATTTTGAAAACTAAATAATAGGAAAACAACTAAATTTTTAACAGAGGGAAAAGTTTGGAACAGATACTCCATCAAGGTAGAAATGTGGATGAGAAACTTATGACAAGATACTCTGAACCCTTTGTTATGAGGAGAATAAAAGTTAAAGTCTCAATGAGATATCTCTACCCATCTATCAGAATGGATCAAATTAAAAGAAATCAAAAATAAAACAATAACAGCTAGAGAAATGGAAACTCTTATAACTTGGTGGAAATGTAAAGTAGAAAAACAATAGGCAGTTTCTTATAACATTTAGTATATATTTGAATTGCATAACCCAGCAATCTCATTTCTGGTCATTCGCACAAGGGAAATCAATACTTATATTCTCACACCAACCATATTTTTATATTTATACTGAATTTGCTATTAGTAGCCCCCAAATGAAAAGAATCTAGATGCTCTCTAATTAGTGAATGGCAAAACAAACAAACAAACAAACACACCATGATAAACCTGTGTAACAAAATACTACTCAGCATCATTAAAAATGGACTATTGACACATGCAATAGCATAGGTGACCATCACAACATTGTTCTAAATGTTAGGACCCAGGTCCAAAATGCTGCATAATATATAATTCTAACTTCATTTACAGGATGTTCTGAAAAATGCAAAATTATGATAGGGACAAGAAATAGATCAGTGGCTGCTAAGTGGTGAGCTAGGAGAGAGGGATGTATTATATAGCATGAGAGAATTTTGGGGAGGGACAATGGACATTTTAAAGCATAAATATAGTCCTTGATACAAACTTTTCTATGTTTGATAAAACTCACAGAACTTTATATAGTTAAGTGACAATTTTGAACTGTGTATAGAATATATTTTAATATTTTACTATGTATAAATTAGTTCCTAATAAACGAAAAGGAAAAATATTCACAACAGCCTTGCAGAGGGTGGTGGTGGGAGTGGCTAGAATGCATAGTAGATGGGGTCTTATGTTTGCATACCAGTTATACTACTAACTGAGTGATCTCGTGTACTTCTTTCACCCTTTCCTGTGCCCAAATTTTTACATTCCTAATGAGAAGGCTGAGTAAGAGAATGGCTAGACATTCTGATAGTTAAAGAAAATTTTCTCTTCCCTCCCCTCCCCTCCCC
>NW_004624774.1:7356213-7368007 GCF_000247695.1 Heterocephalus glaber
TATATATATATATATATATATGTATATATATTTTTTGAGACATGTTCTTGCTAAATCACCCAGGCTGGGCTTGAACCTGTGATCTTCCTGCCTTAGCCTCCCAGAGTACTGGGATTACCAGTATGGTCTACCACACCTGGCTAAGAGGTGCTTTCTGTTTTTTAAAATTTATTTTTATTAATATATATTTGTAATAAATCATACGTATATTTGTTTTGGGGAATTAGTACATGCATATAACATATCTAGATAATTTTCAATTCCATTCTGTCCCCTCCCTCCCTTCCGCTCTGCCCTTCCCCTGATTCCCTTCCTCATTTCCAATAAGTCTGCCTTGTAGTTTCCCACTCTCCCTCCTTCATTTTACTCTTTTATTTACATGTGTTTTAGTTTCTTCTGTTGCTTTCTTATCCCTTCTTGAGCCCTGGTGCTTTTGCTGAGGTCTCTGCTGGGTGCATGTCCTGACACGTGGCTACACATAGCAGGGAGGTGAGTGTTGTGGGTGACTGTGGCCAGCACCTTTGTTCTCCATGTGCATCTTTCACCAAGCTGTTTATGATGGGGCTGTGGACAGCTGCCATCAGTAGCAATGCAGAACCTGAGCAAGCATCTCAAGTACAAAACAAAACAAATGCCAAATATTTTTCTTTTACATCAGGCACTCTGTTTTCTCTGTCTCTTAATGCAACAGCTCAAAAGAATTTAGTAAGAGTAGGTTTCAATCTTAAGGCCCATTCCCATGTAGGAACTCACAATCCTCACTATTGCCTTACCCTGAAATGTAGGTCAGATGAGTGTAATTATCTTCATTTTATAAATTCTTAAAAGGAAAAAAAATCTAACAACAACAACGACAAAATAAACTAGGGTGTGAACATTTTAATTCACCAGTATCAATCTACTATTAAAAGAGTCAGGACTTCACTCATTTCTATCTGGTGCTAAAACTAGAAATAATAGTGCATTTAACTAGTTCTAGACTGAAACATGAGAGCCTGGTCACTGCTCACATGTTTGTTTTATCATTCCTTCATTATTTGGGTATGGTTGGAAATTAACCTATAAGGCTCCAGGAATGACACTGCAAGAGACACAGCAGGAGGCTGGACAGCTTGATCCACACCACCCGGGAATCTGAGGTTTCATGAGGGAGGTGTACAAACTTATCATCGAGGAACTGCAGCTCAGTGTCATCACTACTGCAATCGAATGCTACAGGTACATAAAGGAAGGCTTGGGAAATCTTTCCACAGGATGTTATCTGTGCCCAAATCTGAAAGGAAAGTACAAATTAGAGATTTAGAGGTAAGGAGACACAAATAGACAACTAATCTTGGGACCTTGAGGTAAAGTATCACCAAGTAGAATGCACAAAGACTGAAAAATATTCAGAGTTGTCTCATCCAAAAGTCTGTATGCTATGTTAAGTATCTGGTTCTTTTCATTTAATTTTTTTCCCTTTTAGATTTTCTAAGAGCAATATGAAAGCATTTCCAGTAGAGAAATGACATGATCAGATTTCATTTTGCAGATTCTTAAATCTGTAGTTGAAAATGAGTGTAAACCAAGACTGAAGGTAAACAGAGCATTGAAGAGATTATTATTTTGATAATAATCGTATTGTTATCATAATAATGTCCATGATAGTGGTGACTTAAGGTGGGGTTAGAACCAGTGCTAATATAGATGAGTGGATGGATTAGAGTATAAATTTTTAAATACTTTTCAGCCCCAGTAGTATAGTTTTGACATATATTCTGTAATATGATTTTTAGCCTGCTAAAATTAGGTTATACATCCTGCTCACACACATAATTTTGAAAAATCTATGAAATGTTTAACTACAATTTAAATAAGAATTAAAATATGTAATATGTATTTTAATATGGATAGGACAGCACTAGTAAAGCAAATATTCCATAAAATTATCAAATAGCTTCTATGAAGGATTGCCACTGTCACTGAGAACAACTAGCTTAGATGACATTTAAGCAGTCACATGGACAAGTCTTGGTGAAAGGTGGTGTGAAGGTAAGGGAGTAGGCAAATATGGGTGGCAGAGTGGTTGTGATACATTATTGAGCATTGCAAATACAGAGTAAAGAGAGTTTAGGGCAGGGGAAAAATTATGGGTTCAGCATTAGCATGTTGAATTTAAGGAGCTCTAGAAATACTTAAACTGGAGATGATTAGTAATTAGTTATTTCATATGACTGAATGTAAATTTAAAGCTCAGAAGAGAGACACTTACTTGATTTGGTGTTTGTTTGTTTCCTTGTTTTTGAGACAGAGTCTCACTAAGTAGTTCAGGCTGGCCTTGAGCTCAGATATGGGTTTGAGGTCATTATTGTACAACTGGAAAACAAAGCCATGAAGCAGATGAGACTCCCCCAGGATACTGGGTTGAATTAGAAGAGAAAGCACATAGGCAGCAAGAAGCGACTGCAGGAGGTATTTCCAAAGGAAAAGAACACGGAGAAAGATGATATTTAGGTGCCAAAGAAAAAAAGGAAAGAGAGGGCTTATGGAAGGGGGGAACCGTTCTGCTGTGTTGGATACTACTCTGAGATTGAGAAAGATAGTGGTGAGATGTTTTATGATCTAGCTAGCAATCAAGAGGTCTTGTCATCTGCAGAAAGACTGTCAGTGGGCCAGTGGTATGAGCCTCACAGAGATGTGAGGCATTAGCCTTCCTCTAACCGCTGGTTTCTGTGTCTGGGAAACATGGCCATTGACAGTTTCTTTCCACTTTCTTTTTTTCGTAAGGAGTTTATTCTTTTTAAATTAATTTTATTGGTACATTTTAGGTATACAATATAATGACATTCATCATTGGAAATTTGCACCTTTACATAGTCTCTCTTGGTTCTTATTTTTCCCCCTTCCCCTGAACTCCCTTCAACCCCTCCATCCCTCCCTATTTACAAAGACTTTGTTTCCATTTTTTCATTTTCTCATATTAATTCCATTCCCTTCTATCCTTTCCCCTACCCCTCCCACTTCCCCTTTGCCCCTTTTCTTCCTATTTCACATTATCTATTATACCTTTTAGTCCTTATTTACACTTTCAGTTTTTCACACTAGAGAAGCTATTCGGTATTTACACATGCATGTCCTATTTATTTCACTTAAGAGTATCGCCTCAATTTCTTTCCACTTTCTAAAGTGTATGAAATGTAAAGAGTTTAATGTACAGCAGAACATGATGAATTTATGGGACAATTCATAGTTTTCACTTTTGCTCATCATGCAGCTTCCATCTTACATGTCCGATTTTACTCATCTCTCTCTGCATGTTCTAAAGCTGCTCAAAAGCATAGTCCCATGAGGTCAGGAAGGTGGAAATCTCAGGGTAGTAACTGTTCTCAGAGATGTCCACTCCACTCCTCCTCAGCTGTCTAGACCTCATTCTCTTGGGGCCCAAAGAACATTCAGACTTTGCCTTTGGATCACTTGGATGAGTGATTCACTGGGCAACTTACTGGGTGATTCTGAATGCAGATGGAACTAGGTTTGTAGGCTGCCTCAGCCAAATCATTAGGTATAATACTTGGAACAAGTTATATAAGCTCTCTTAGTCTCAGCTTTCTTATCTGGTAAGAGGGGATAACACCTACCTTGAAGACTTTCTTTGGCTCAGAAAATGGATTTGAATGATAGTTTTAAAATTCTTCTTGAAAGCTTTGTCTGGAGAGATATCTCTTAGTTGCTTTGGCTTAAAGCATTTCCTTCTAATTCCCACTCACCCTGGTTGTTGTTGTTGGCCCTGGACAATGAGCACAATCCATTTTTTCCTAACAGCTCTTCAAGTAATCAAATATTTTCTCTTCCATGATAAGCATTTCTATTTCTTCAAACTTGTTAAGGCTCATTTACAGCATTGTTACTATTTTTTAAAAACTCACTCCAAGGTGGCCCTGTTCATCTGGAATTGAGAAGGTGACATTTGATCTCATAGTTGAAGAACTATTGCACTTCATGGGTTATGCTCAGAGATGGAGAAGAGTTACAGTAAGGTGTAGTAAGACTGCATGCTTGGAAGTGTTTGAAATTATGCTGGCAAATACTGGTCAGAAAAACTTTAATGTTCTTTAAAGGACTTGATTCTATTCAGTTGATAATGGAAATTCCTCAGTGTTTTTTGAGTGGGTGTGAGGATGATCTGACAGATATTTGGGCACATTATTCCGAAATTATAGTATGTAGGTGGACTGAGGGAAAAGAAACAGAAAATCAGCGATAGTATATGTATGTAAAAGGAAAACTAACACTAATAATGGCATGACTTGGAAGAAAGGGGCATGTCTGAGGATTAAGTTAGGAAGCACCAGAATTTACCCTATTTCCTAGAACATTAAATATGGACATATTTATCCCTTTTTAGAAGCAAAACTTTTATTGATCTCTTTTTTTTTTTACAAAATATTGTTTATAATTACAAGGGAATAAAAAAATAAAATTAAAGCACTGGGGAAGTTCTCAGTTCTGGATAGTATGATAAATATAAACTTCCTAGAACAGGAGGCATTTGGATTTAATTTATAAGGATAGGCAGAGAGAATAAGGCACTCCATGTGAAAAAGCAATGGAAGAAAAGGAAGGTAGAAAGACTGGTTTATATTTAAGGGAAATTTCTTTTGGTTAAAGTACTGTCCAGTATTGTAGTCACTATGGCATGTGGGCATTTAAGTTAAAACTGGTAAGTAACACTAAAAATTCAGTTCCTCCATCACACTAGTCACATTTCAGGTGCTTGGTAGACACATTGAGCTAGTGGCTAGTACACTGGGCTGCAAAGGAACAGAACATTTCTGTCACTACCAGGTGTTCAACCAGACAGTGGTGGGCTACAGAGTGGTGATACGCAGAAAGAAATAAGAAGACATATGTCAGATTTTGTGTATAAATTATTGTCTTGGTGTATCATGTAGGATTTTTTGAGTATAAGAACTAGAAAGTCCACCTCAAACTGGCTAAAAGAACACATCAAGTCTATTGGCTCAAGTATCTAAAAAGTCCAGAAACACGTTGGGCTTCAGAAATAGCTCTTTCAGGGCTTTCTTGCAGTTTACTTTTGAGTTTCTTGTCTTTTCCATGTAGTGGCAGTGGTTCTAAGCCCCCAGTTCTCCACTGTCACAATCTAGAAGAAGACAGCTTCTCGTCCTTTTGATCTTATCAATTGGAGAAATGTCTGCTCTTTCCTAAATTTGTCCCAGTTGTGTGCCTGCCCAGTCCGATACTGTTTCACTGTAGCTAAGGGACTGCCACATGCTGACTGATACCTGATAACAATCAAGGTAGCATGAGAGATAATGCAGATGGGCTTAAGCTGGTGGGGCCAGTCTGGGTGGAGGATAAAGTCAGTCCTTCCCATAAACTGTCCAGCCATAAACTACTCTAAATGGGATTGAATGGGGTTTTGAAAAACATTTCCCGATGTGGATAGAACAGAAAACTGCTGTATTGTTTTTATTTTTTATTTATTTATTTTTTGTTGTTTTTCTTTGTTTTTATTTTTTAAAGTAACAAATCCTCACCTGCTTTGTATGATTAGGTTTGAAAAACATTTATATAATATTGAAGCAGAAGACAATCACACAAATGAAAGAATGTCTGAATTATATTTTCTTTTTAGTATTGTTAAAGCTTTACCGACCAATTATGTTGACTGGTGCGATCCAGTGGTGAGCTGACAGTGACCCCAGCTAAGAGAACAAGATTGTTCTCTATGTGGATGACTCTGTGCCAAAAGCGTGGAAACACCCCAAAGGAGGTGGAGGATGATGCTCTGTACCTTTTGGCCTTGGATTGTGACAAAATCTTGACTTTCTTTTTTTCTATTCCACAGTTAAGCACAGTTGAAATGTCATTATTGAAAATATTGTCAACATTGCCCGACAGAAATAGCACTTATCTTTAGCCAGAGAATGTTCTGGGACCATTAAGGAGATCTAGGGACTGCCTAGACTGTGGGCTGCAGTGTCGATGGCCATCACCCTCGTGACATTTTAGATGACATCAGTGATGTGGTGAAAAGCCCAGTCAGCTAAGAAACATAAGAAAATATTTCAATAAAAAGGTTTTTAAAAAACAAAAAAAATGTTATGGCTTTATTTAAAGTGTGATTTCAAAATGTATAATAGTTAATGTGAAATATGAAGAAAAGGTGCAAAGGAGAAGGGGAAGTGGGAGGGGTAGGAGAAGGGAAAGAAGGGAATGGAATTACATGAGAAAATGAAAAAGTGGAAAAAAGACTTTGTAGGGAGAGGTGGAAGGGTTGAAGGAAGGCAGGATATGGGAAAAAATAAGAATCAAGATATGTTAAGTAAAGGTACAACTCTCCAATGATGAATGTCTTTATATTGCATATCTAAAATATACCAATAAAATTAAAGTGTGATTTCACAAAAAATAATGAGCTCAAGGTTTATGGAACAATGTATGGGGAATTTAACACATGGTAAATGTATTGCCATGCAGAGTCTTAACTGTCATAACTATGTGGCCAAACAAAATTTTTATCATTTTGCTGTCATTTTTCAAAATGTTCCTGTGATAAAAATAAACATATAAACAAATTTAAAATTTTGTTTAAAACTCTCCTCAAATAAGCCAACAGACGGGTAAAAGCCTTCAATCTAGAGATCTTTGAGTCAGCTATGAAACTGATCAAGTTTTCATTAAAAGGGGAACTGTTACTTTTCATATTATAGCAACATTTATTCTAGTTGTTGGGAAAGTAACTGACACACTATGAATGAGATGTACTGTATAACACCTATGTAAAGTAAGTCATGTTTTAATTTATTCCTAATCATGACTAAGAAGAAGTAAGAAAAATCTTAAAATTTTAAATAAATATCTATGGAATTTGACAATGGAATCAATGGAAAATTTTCTTCGTGTATACTGTTCTTCATTAACACATTAGCAAAGTTTCTTTTGCATGAAAATAATGTGAAAATAGAACACGTTTCCTAAAAAAGTTACATATTACTCTCTATAGAAATAATGATAAAACTAATAGCATTCAAGTCAAGTTTTAGAACAATTGTGATATCTTTCTCTCTCTTACTCTTATCATCTTTTTTCTTTTTACCCTCATAGACCTTCTTCTTTATCTCCCATTCTCCTTCACCTGTAAATGTAGCTGTTACATTATCCATCTTTAAATTCCCTCTTTGAAAATGAGAGAACTGTCCCCCTTTTCCTCTCCCAGAGCCGAGCTTGGTTTATCCTCTCCCCACTGACCTCTTCTTCAGAGTCTCAACTCATCCTCCACACCATTTTTGTTATCTTAATTTACATCTTTATCCCCTTCTAAGTTGATGTTCATTATATTCATTACCAAGTCCTTCTAATTATGTTTACATCTAAAAGTTAAAAAATATTTTCTCTATGGAGTTTGTGAGCTTTTAGAATTGTTAAATAAAGACTTTTCTATTTTTTAATATTTTGAAAAATATCTACTACACTGAGACCACTGATTGTGGTTTCCATTCAGATTGAAATAGAATTTGGGCATTTCATTGCCTGAGCTCTGAGCCCTGGAACATGGTATTGTTGTGAAGACTGGTCAGTGGAGATGGTTCCACATCAGCCATGCTTAGATACCCTCATTCTTTAAAAATGGTCATCATCCTCTCAATTTCCATAGTGATAGTAGCAATTATTAATTATTAATAATAGGTTTTCTCTGGTCCCCTCCTCTTCTACTCCCCTTAATCTCTTTTTTCTATCTTTTACTAACTCCAATTCCAAAATTTGAAAATGTATGGAAATGTTAGCAAAGGAACACAAATGTGACTCACTCTGACAGAATGATGTAGACAAGAAGGGACAGAATATCTGAGTAAAAGGAAATAGGATGCTGATTTTTCTTTCCTCTTTGTCCTTTCCATTCAATGGCTGCTTAGATACTTGAATGATTGTTTTTAAAAGTATGATCTATTTGATCAGTATTGTACATTGAACTCTGATGATGGTGTGTGAAAATTGGACTAGGGCAAGGATAAACAAGAAGCAGGGAAATAATCAGGATATTATTAGCCCAGGGCAAGAAAAAAATGAAGGATGAAGAAATGATCTCAAAGTGAATTCAGTAGAGGATGTAAAATAATAGTTGCATTGTTGCTATAGAATTTGTTGGACTTGGCTACACTTGAATGATTAACAAAATGATAGTGACTTTATTATGAAAAGGAAACTGATGAGAAAGATCAGAAATGATGACAAGTTTGCATTTAATGCTTATTGATGAAAGTCTTCTTCAGATCTAGGTAGACTTTTCACTTAGGTAGATGACAGAGAATGGGAGGAATGGAGTTGAAAGTAGACTCCAAAGAAACAATAGTTAAAACTTTATTATTACTGTTATTTATTATTATTATCATTATTATTATAATAGGACAGGGTCTCAGTATGCAGTTCAGGTTGACCTTGAACTCACTATATAGCCCAGGCTGACCTCGAACTTATGGTGATCCTCCTGGCTCTATCTGTCCAGTGCTAGGACTGTAAGAGTGCTCCTCCACACTCCATGGTTAATACTTTAAACAAACAAAAACTTTGGATAGACTTCAATTCTTGAACTATTATATATTTTAAAAAGGTGCTTTACAAAGAATCTGAAAAAATACTATTAGAAATTGTAGGAGAATAGTAAAAGTTGTAACCTAAATGAAAAGATATATTTCTTGTCCCCAGACAAGAGTGTGTGGTCGAGTTATAAGTAAATATGTATAGGCATAAAATAGAAAAGTACACTTCCCACTCCTGGTTTTTTTCCCTTGACATTTATTTGTCTCTGGAACAAAGAGGAGGAGGAAATCATCTTGCTCTGGTCTCTACTGAGTCAAAAATATATCAGACAGCTTTGGTTTGCTCATTCAGAGCCACCCTCAACATCCTCTGCTCTTATTGAGGATAATTAAGCTGGATTATATCTGTGGGCTTCCTTATCTCCTGATTTCCTGTTGGGTTTGCTCAGTGAACACTGATAAGAGGCCACATGATGATAGGAAAGTTTCATGGGATCTTTTTGCTCCTTTTGTTACTGTGTGTGACTGCCCCCCCCCCCCCAGTATCTTACCTGGAATAGCTAGATTTTGTAATCATCAATGTACTGTATAGCCTAAGAGGGAGCAATGCTAAATATCTGGATTTCTTATTTCTCCTTTTTCTCCTCATCCTTCTCTTCCTTCTTTTGTGGTACTGGGAACTAAACTCAGGGCCTTCACAACGAACTATATCCTAAGTTCTTTTATTTTTATTTTGACACAAATTCTTCCTAAGTTGCCAAGTTGCCCAGGTGGCACTCAAACGTGTGATGTTCCTGCCTCATCCTCCCAGAGTGCTGGATAACAAATGTACACTACTAACCTGATTCTGGGATTTGTATTTCTAACTACCTAGGTTTCCCTTTACAGCTCTTCCACTCACACATGTGGGGTGGTACTTTGCTAAATCTGTGGAAAAGTAGAAATAGGTTCTCTTGGTACCTGTTAGAAATACAGAATCTTAGAGTTTAAATCTACTGAACTGGATTCTACACTTTCAAAAGACAGATAATTTATATATACATAAAAATGGGGAAATCTGAGCTAGTTTACAATATAATTAAGAGTATGAACATTGTGGTCAGACTGACTTGGTCTTGAGTTTTGACTCTATTACTTAGCAGCTGTATGAATTTTTGGCAAGTTACTATGACTTTCTGACTCTCAAGACTTTAATGTGAAAATTATAATAATCCCAGGGTCATTGTGAAGAGTCAGTAAGGAAATCTGACACTGTGTTAGTGTGCAGTGCTTACTCATTAAACAAATACTATTAAAGCAAATAAGAAGGAGGCCTTAGCTTGGGATTGTCTCTGTACCTGGAACACCCAGGCAAGCAAACAAAACACAATTCAATATGAACAGTAAAATGAAGCTTAAGTTTAACCAATCAGAAACTGCCTACTAACTTCTAATTAGAGACTCGCCCCTAGATCATATCCAAGTGAAGCCAGCACCTACTTGCACCCAATCAGGTAATTTCTCTATTTTGCTTTTGTTTTGTCTGTAAAAACTCACTGCTCACACTGCAGAGCAGAGCTCTCTGAGCCTGACTTTGAGTGTTGCTTGATATGTGGTTCATTCTTTGCTCAAATAAACTATTTGTCTTTTTTTTCTTTTAAAATTACCAGAAGCTCAGTTGTCAACAAGACATAGGTGGTTCCAGGCATCTGACAACTTTAGTTGTTTTTGAGTCTTGTAGACCAAGATTACACCTATTCTGGATGAGGGCAGCATAGTGGAGTACCTAGAATATTGACCTCCAAGGTGAGAATGCATAAACTGCAAGCTTCCTTTGAAAGGCACCCTTAAGGAGTAGCAGATATTTTTCAGAAGCAGAGTGCCTCCCTATCACATGTGAGATCCTGGGTTCAATCCCCAGCACAGCTAAAATCAAAGCAGAAAAGTCACACTGAAATACCTGAAGTCATTTCAGCTTTTTGAACAATGTGTGCAAATGGGATCTCAAGACTACTGGACTATATTAGCACATCCCAAATTGTACTCATGGAACACTACCCTCGTGACTTTCTCCATGGCAGGGACAAAAAGACACCTATGGCCAAATCAATTTAGAAACTTATTTCCTTATAAGGGAATTCCAATAGTTTTTTACCTTATCAAAAACTTAAAGGAAGCACTAAATAAAGCATCCCTTAACTTAGTATAGTTCAATATTTCTGGCACTTAGAGAAAACTTTCTCTCTGTCTCTGTCTCTCCCTTTTTCCCTCTGTAACCCCCCTTCCACCTTCCTCTTTTCCTTCCTTCCTTCCTTCCTTCCTCACTCCCCTTCCTTTCCCCCTTTCCTTTCTCTTCCTTTCCTTTTAGATTGGCTTTCTGAAGTCATTTCTACATATGTTAGTTTGAAGGGTTTTTTTTTTTAGAAAGTCAAGAAGGAAGGAAATTTTTGCCAAAGGCAGTCCTCCATAGTTATTGATCTGGAGGATTGCTAGGATTTTGGGATTTCTCGAGAGTAAGCACTCCTCCTTGTAGGAAGACAGATAATTAGGAACACAGCCTTTAGGAGTTGGCTGACATTAGGTAAATCTCTGGCTCCTGTTTTCTGTGTCTATAAAGGGGTGTGGAATCACCTTGGTGGCTCAGAGGGCAAGGCTCTGTCTGAGCTGTGAAGAAACCTAATATTGAGAGTCATCCTTGCCTCTGTATGAGAAGGCACATATTGTTGCTTATGAAATGTACAGGTGGACTTTAGTGTTTTTCTTCTGCTGTGTCTCAAGCATGGTGTTCTCCCCAGTGAAAACTGGGCTTCCTCTCCCAGTATAAGGCTAGGAAGGCCTGACTTTGGCTTGACAAGGGCTGACTGATTTTGATTAAGTGCCCAAACCTGTATCACTTGCTTACTGTAGGTTTCAGAAATATGGTCACAACCTAGAACCAAGCCCAAAGCTTGTCTCAACAGATGTTTTATGGTTGCTTCTTCTCTCACCTAAACTTCCAAGGCTTTTTTATTATGAGGACACACACACACACACACACACACACACACACACACACACACAAAACAATTGCCAAGTTCTACTGCTTGAAGCTTATTTTCCTGTATGCTAATATGTGGAACTGAATAAGCAAGTATATCATGCTTTGGCTCAGTAGAAAAGGAAGACAGATAGTGATACACCAACAAAGTTCTACAAGCAGTTAGAGAAAAGAAACAAATCACATACAAAGGAAAGCCCATCAGAATCACAGCAGACTTCTCAACACAAACCATCAA
>NW_004624774.1:7372299-7382342 GCF_000247695.1 Heterocephalus glaber
AAGAAGGGAAAGGAAAAATGATGAGAAATGGAATAAATGGAAATAAAGTCTTTGTAAATAGGGAAGGGTGGAGGGGGTGAAGGGAGGGCTAGGAATGAGGTAAAAATAAGAACCAAGATGCATTATGTAAAGGTACAATTCCTAATGAGAAATGTAATTGTGTTGTATAACTAAAATGTACCAATAAAAGAATTTAACGACAACAACAAAAAAGAATTATAGGAGTTAAGGAAAGATTAGAAGACGATGCAGAAAGAAAAAGAAGAGAGGTACAAGCCAATCTCCCTAATGAACCTAGAGGCAAAATTCTTCAATAAGATACTTACAAATAGAATTAAGGTATCCATCAGGAAGATTATACACCATGACCAAGCAGGATTCATCCTGGGGTTGCAAAGATATTTCAACCGATGCAAAGCAATAAATGTAATATATCACATTAATGGAACCAAGAACAAAACCAACATGATCATCTCAAATGGCACAGAAAAGTCCAACTCCTGTTCTTGATAAAAAATCCTGCAGAAAATTGAAATAGGTGGTCTTTTTCTCAATCTGATAAAAGCCATTTATGACAAATCAACAGTCAACATCACACTAAATGGCCAAAAACTTAAAGCTTTCAGTATAAAATCAGGAACAAGACAAGGTTTTTCACTACCATTCTTACTCAATATAGTTCTGGAAACATTAGCCATAGCAATTAGACAAGAAAAAGAAATAAAAGAATAAGGATAGGAAAGGAAGAAGTTAATTAATTATTATTTGCAGATGACATGATACTCTACATAGAAGACCTTCAAAACTGCACAAAAGACTTCTAGATTTAATAACCAAATTCAGTAGCATAGCTGAATACAAAGTCAGTACTCAAAAATCAGTAGCTTTCTTGTACACAAATAACAAATTCCCTGAAAGAATAATTAGGGAAAGAATAATTAGGTAAAGCACAATTTTCACAGTATCATCAAGAAAATGAAATACTTAGGAATCAATCTAAAGAAGGAAGTAAAAGACCTTTACATTGAAAACTGCAGTATTCTGAAAAAGGAGAACAAAGAGGGTATCAGAAAATGGAAAGATATCCGCTGTTCTTGGCTAGTAAGAACTCATATAGTGAAAATGGCCATACTTCCATAATTTTTATACAGATTTAATTCGATCCCAATCAAAGTATTAATGACATACATCACAAAATTAGAGAAAACAATCCTAAAATTCATTTGGAACCAGAAGAGACCTAGAATAACAAAAGCAATTCTAGGTAATAGAGACATGGAAGGGGGCATCACAATTCCTGAGTTGAAATTATACTAAAAAGCTACAGTGATACAAAGGGCACAGTACCAGCAAAAATAACAGACCCAAAGATCAATGGAATGGACTAGAAGATGAAGAAAGAACTCCAAACCCACTCAGCCACCTTATCCTTGGCAAAGGGGTCAGGCACCTTCACTGGAAGAAAGATAGCATCTTTAATAAATGATGTTAGAAAAACTGGATTTCCACATGCCAAAGACTAAAACTAGATCTGTATTTCTCACCATGCACTAAACTAAAATTGAAATGGATCAAAGATCTAAATATTAATACAGAAACACTAAATCTGCTGGAAAATAGAAGACAGGCTTAGGCAAAGGCTTTATGAACAAACCCCAATCATACAGGAAATAGTATAATGAATCAACAACTGGGATCTCATCTTATTAAAAAGCTTTACCCAGAAAAATAAACCACCAACAGAGTGAAGAGACAACCCAAAAGTCGAAAAAAATTTTTTGCCTGCTGTTCCTCAGAGAAAAGACTAACATCTAGAATAGATAAAGAAGTAAAAAAAAATCAGACTTCCCAAATTTAAAGACCCAATCCAAAAATGGGCATCTTGAATAGACATTTTTCAGATGAAGGAGTAGAAATGGCGAATAAATACATGAAAAACTGTTCAACATCATCATTCATTCAAGAGATGCAAATTAAAAAAACATTGAGATTTCATCTCACTCTAGAAAGAATGGTTACTATCAAGAATTCAACCAATAAGAAATGTTGGCAGGGCTGTGAGGAAAAAGGAACACTTTTCCACTGTTAGTGGAATGGTAGAGTTGTTCAGCCACTGTAGAAGTCAGTGTGGAGAGATCTCCAAAAACAAAACTAGAGGTTCCATTTGACTGAGTTATTCCCCTTCTTTGTATCTTCCTGAAAGAATTAAAAGCATCATATCACAGCAATATATGCACACCCACATTTATAGCAGCATAGTTTATAATAGCAAAATCTTGGAAATAGTCCAAATGGCCATTCCCCAATGAATGGATAAAGAAAATGTGCTTTTTAAAAAATGGGGTACTACTCAGTTACAAAGGAGTATAAACTCAAGACATTTCTAGGTAAATTAATGAACCTTGAGACTATACTCTTAAGTAAAATAAATTGGACATACCTGTTCAAATATCACATGGTTTCTCTGAGAAACCAAAATTGCAAATAAGGACCAAAATGTATAATAGATATTGTGAAATGGGAAGAAAATATTCAAATGGAAAGGGGGAACCAGGGAGGCAGGAGGGAGAAAGGAAGGATGGGAAAAGGTAAAAAGAGAATAGAAGGAAAAATTGAAACAAAGATTTGTAAATAAAAAGGGGAAGAGGAGTTGAAGGGAGAGGAGGGAATACAGCAAGAATGCTTGCCTTCTATAAGCCTTCACTGCTCATGGGTATTCTCATTACTAATGTAGACTATTTGAATCCTAAAAGGCAAATAGCTGAAGAATTGATAAACAGAGCTAGAGTGGAAAAATTATTCATGCCACATTATAGAAAGTCTGGGACTAGAAACAAATTCTCCAAGCTTTCAGCCTAATGTTTTTGCCTCTGCATACATGGAAAGTCTCTGTGAAGAAGTACTTGAAGAACCTTTGAGCAGTGGAGCAGTCTGGTGAAAACTGTCACGGGCTTGCAGTGAAAAACAAAATTAAAGCTGACTGCGCCATGCACTGACAGGGTGCTGTTGTGCAAGCCAGGCAACTCTAATGAGTCTCCTTTCTCTCATTTTGTAAAATGTGACAATGACCTTCATTGCTTTCCAGGAATATCATGAAGTTCTGATGAGATGAAAAAAGACATTTAAAAATTGTAGAGCAGCAGACATACAAGAGATTTAGTTTATATTTATATATTACATGCTTCAAAGTGGTAAGGAAACATATTTGGTTTATCGGTGTATTGAAAATGATTTGTTTGACAGGTTTTGCTTGGAACAGGGTGGATCAAATAAGATAAACACTGTGCAGGTCAGCAGGGGTGAGCCCCAGGGTGCATCTGAGAATGATAAAATTCACCAACAGTAAGGGCCTGGGATTTAGCTCAGTGGTTTTGCCACCTGCTGCGCAAGCGCAAGGACCTGAGTTCGATCCCCGGTACCAAAAAAAAAAAAAAATTTACCAACACTAAGGTTGAGAATTCAACTGCCTGAAGTTCTCCATGCCTTCTACTTCGTATCCAAGTTTAGTATCAAAGAAATGAAAAGTGATGTGAACTTTTGCTTGAAACTTTTGGCAAAGATCAAAAGAAATCTAATTCAGAACTTAAATCTTCTTACCATCCTTTCCTCCTCAGTTCCTCCCAATTTTTATGTCTCTTAACAATCCGCAGCCTTTCTGAGTCTTTGAACTTTCACTATCACACCAAATCTCGATTTGATTGAAAACAGGAAAACTGAGCCTATTTTTTTCTCATCTCTTGCATTTTTTAGCTTCGTTATTTTATGCTTTTAATTGATTAAATATTTGCCTTTATGATGAAAATTCTGTGCCTTCAATTCTCCAACTCTGTGCTCATTTTCAAAAATACGGCAGAAGCAAAACTGAAGTGCTCTGAATTCGTCTTTCAAAGTTCAGGAAGGAGTGAGGTTGAATAAAATAGGGAAAACAGAATTTTTATTAGTGCATTGGGGAAGAGTAAATGCAATATATACACAGTTAAAATAGTTTTTGTCTCTCCAAAGAAATGATTGGATTGTGGATATGTGGATGTGAAGTTTGTGTTTGGGATCAGATGAGCAGCAGTTTGGGGAAGTCTCCTATTTTTTATTAATATTCCTGAAGATTTTTATTTTTATTTTTTTCAAGCATAGTCTATCTCATGATCTGAATTTTTACTGCTGATCAAACCTCTTCAATGCTGGCTTAAAGTAGCTTTATTTATTTTTTAAAAAGGACATATCTCTAAATATTTAATCTCTTTAAATACTGAAAGCCCTTCTCCTGGAAGAAAACGCCTTTGTTGATAAGAGTTAGTACTGATTCATCATCTTGGAACATAATTTGGGGTTGCTTACTGAGAGGCCTTGGCAGGATAAACCACTCTATTTTTGAACACCATGGTGTGGATAAGTAGAGACCTGAGGTGGCCTAGCTGGGGTGCTGCAACTTAATATTTGCATTGGGCCAACTGCCTAACCCAACTCTAAGATTTATCACTTGTAAATAAGGATTGTCTTCCAACTTCATGGTGTCTGATTTTGTAGAGAGCACATAGAGGAACTAACATGATGCCTTTGCATATCCTAGTTTAAGGGGTGACAAATAAACCTAAATTATTAGATAAAAGCAATTATAGTAATAAATAATAATTTTATTATTAAAAACATAATGGCATGCATTAATGAAAGTCTGTACTGTGTTAGACATTGCGCTGTGTTCTCTACATGAAGTGTTTCATTTGCTCCTTACAAAAGCCCTTTTTTTTGAACACTCTTATTGTTCTCAGTTCATAGGTGAGAAAACCATCAATTAGGTTAACTGATTTGTGCAGCCTCATGGTTAATGAAGGGCAGAGTTGAAATTAAACCCTAGCCCAATGCTACAACATGAAATTTTAACTACCCTAAGGTGCTTATGAAAGGATTGGCCCAGAAAAATCATTTTATAGAGAGAAGATTGAAAATAGAACTTACGGGACTAGCAATTTGGGGGATTTAAGATTATAATCAATCTATCTCCCTACCTCTTGTCATTGATGTACATATATAAATGATATAGTGTATAATATGCATATATCATATACTGTAATATATACAAGTTTCCTTTGGTTGCTACAATGATGAGGTGCTCAAAGTGATTGCCATCAGCTCCCGGACTTTTATCAATACAAGGAACTGCTGAAGTGTGTATATCTTTTTTAGCAGACTCTGTGTATGGTCCCCACTTACATTGTGTACACCATTTGGATTTCACTCCACTGCCCTAGGCTCCTCTAGTTTTTCAGTATTTAGCATGTTCACTATTGTGATTACTACTTAAGAACACAAGAGGGTACTAAAGGACCTCTATTCTCTGGTTCTTTAGGCTGAAGTGTTAAAAAGCAAAACGTTTGTTTTTTTCTTGATGTTATTTCCACTTCCAAACACAAATACGAAACTTTAATATTTAGATTTCTACACACACAGACATTTCCCTAACAGTAAAGTTTCGGGTTTTGCTAATTCAGTGTTTGCAGTGACTTTTAAAATCTGAGTACCACGAATGACATGAATAAGTATTCACTGTGCATGGTTTATAAATATTTCTCCCATTTGGTCTGTGGATTTTTCACTTTCATAATAGTGCCCTTTGAAACACAAAACATTTAAATTTTGATAAAGTCCGACTTATCTATTCTTTTTTATTATTTGTGTCTCAAGTTTTCTCTTCTTTTTGAATAGGAATGTGTTGCTATGTTTACCTTCAAGTTTAACATTTGAAGTGATTTTGCTTAGTTCAGTCATATGTTAAACTACTATGCTTATTATATGAGTGGGGTCTCATCCATTGATAAATGGCTGCAAAAGCACTCAGGAGAGAAAATACACTTGCTTAGGAGAGAAGGTTGATTGATTTGCCTGGAGTTATGAAGCTAATAAAAGGCAGAGTTGAGAATCAAACATATGTTTGAAGTCAAAGCCTATTCTTAACTCTCAGGGGTTTCTAAAGTAAGGTCTACTTGTGGTGATTCCAGATTCTCTCTATTGCTGGACAAATTGCTAAATAACACATTTAAAGCTGTTTTCCTGGTCTTTATGTGTCTTGGTACATTCTGATCTTACAAGGGCTATAGAAAGAGGTTGAGGCACACCTTGAATTGATGCCAAATATCTTCTATGAGTTGGAAATACAGACTCAGTAGAAATACGCACATGCCTGATCTAATCACCTTTTGAGTTAGGAGTGTGGTGCTAGGAATAATGAGATCAGAAATGTTTCTGTCCCTGGTAGGAATGATGAAGCTTTCTTGTGAATGTCACAAATTGAGAAGGATACGAAAGAACTTGTGCATATCTCAAAGAATGTTCAAGATGATGAAAAGATAGGCAACACCATGTCTACGAATAAGAGTAGGGAAGTGGATGGCACTTAGTCCAGAGATGGGTCAGTTGCCACAGAATTTACTTTAAGAATCTGAATGCCTCTCCTAAAAGAGAAGGCAATAACTGCTTCATAGCCCAGAAGTTAGGCCTGTAGAATTTGAGTAGAATTTGCTGGGACTTAGAGAAATCCCAGTCAGAGCAATCTAATGATAGACTAGCTGTCACATAGACTTTGACACCACAGAAATGTGAGTATAATTCTTGGCTTAATTTCTTATTGCCTATATGGTCCTGGAAATTATGATTATGAAGAAGAAAAAATTTTACCCTATTGAATTTTTTACACTTTTCTGCACGTTCTTGTATCTTAGGCTTCATTCCGGAAAGTCTGGAAAAAAGTAGAACATAAAGTTAACATATGTTAAAACAATAAACTTGGAAATGCAGAGTGGAAGTCACATGGGCTAAGGTGCTGAGGGAGGAGACTGGTGGAACTCAACAACCTTGGAGCTGTGTCCTTGAAAGAAACAAGGGGATAGAAGTGGAATTACCCCAAAGACTCATCAAGCATTGGTAAGAGAACATATCATAAGTTGGCAGTCAAGTCATTAATACAGATCATGTGATCACATTAGGCATTTGGGCCAATGTCATAAACCATCTATGACATTGAGTTTTATTGCCTCTTCTTATTGTGGCTGAGTGCTGCTTATTGCCCTATAGGAGTGGTGGCTCTTTGACATACTCATTTTTGTTTAGCTACATTCTAAGGCTCTATTGTGATAATGAGAGGCCTGTTGAACATGTGCGGAGGAAGGATCACATGGAAGGGAAACCTTCACATCTATGATTTGACAAGAGTGAATAGTAGTAGTTTGAGGCCTACCCCATGCCACCCCAGTCTCCTTCAAAAGCAGCAATACCAATTATATGTTAACCATTTCTTTACCCACCCATCCAATTACAGTTAACTTTTCAAGATCTGTTTTCTTTATTGTATATTTTTATATTAATCCTCATTTCATAGAGTTTCTGTGACGTTAAGCAGAGTAATACATGAAAATATTATGTTAGTATGTAATAGTGGTTATGATGAGTGATGAGTGAATTTTCATTTTGGATTCAGCATTTTTCAGACTGCTGTGTAAGGGACAGATTACGCTGTGTCAGAATGACTTGGAACAGCTTCTAAAAACATGTAAGTCTAGGCCCCAATCCAGGTACTGTGACTTAGCACATATAGAGCAGAGTTCAAGGCAAGGTGTTATTAACAAGCTGATGTCTTCAGTAGCTCTAGGGAAAAAAACTTTTTTTCCCTTTCCCAGCTTCCTTTGGATGCCCATATTCCTTACCTCAGTACCACCATGATGATCCTTCTGGCTATGTCTCCTCAATCTTTCTTCAGCTAAATTTTAAATCTCTGCCATCTCTTCCTGCCAAGCTCTGGGAATCCATCTTTTGTCTTGGAGATCAGAAAAGTTCTTTAATCACATATTCTCTCAAGATCTCATGCTTCTGTAGCTGACTCATGATATCTGGGTGGCTAAACTCAAGAGCCAATGATTAACTCTGATTTTTGCCAACGAGTCATCCCAAAGGCAAGGTTAAAGAACTTAGTTGACTGAATTAGGGAAGAAACAATAATTTAAGTCAATGCTAGGAACAAAATGATTTTAATGAACATTTAAAAATATCCATCTATACAATTTTTAAAATTCATTCTAACATTGAAAGCCAAAGCCAATTTCCTAAGTCTACTACTAGAGCTTGTGTTAGTATTCCACTACACTTGATGTGCCATCTTCAGCTTATTTATTTCATTAACTTTGCAATGACTTTTAGCCTTTGGATTTCCAAATGGGTGCTGGCATATCATACCTTTACCAATACACTTCCCCACTCTTACTAAATCTCTCTCACTCATGTGAGAGCATCCTATTCTCCAACTCCTCAGAAAAGCTGAATAACAAGAGATCTGCACACCCTGGGTTAGGCTGCTGGTTTGCCTTTCCATAATTTCAGCCAACTCTCCCTGTGACTCAACTCTCTGTCTGCAAAGCCAGGCAGTAAATTGCAGAAGTCATCTCCTGCCTCTTCTTTTTACCCAAGGAGAATAGGATTAACCCACAACACACCTGAGCACAGGGCAGCTCCTTTTCTGTTTGTTTGTCTGGCATTAAAAGGGGATGGTAACTAGCTTAAGGTTTAAAATGAGTTTCTTCCCACAGGTCCCTGCCCACCCTTTTAATACCCAGGTACACATCAAGAATGTGAACTCTTCTCAGCAGTTAGACTGGTCCAGCTTCCTTAACGCAAGCTACTGCTTGTCTAAGACTGCCTCACCTTTCCAGCTCTTCCTTTTCAATTTTATAATGAAATAGTTAATATAGGGAGGCAGCCTGGATTAGTGTGTAAATTATTCTGTGTTTGCATCAGACGAAATATGGATTGCTTCCCAATTCTGCCTCGTACTATTTATGTGACCTTGGGCAAATTATTTAATTTCCAGAGGCTTCTGTTTCCTTCCCTGTAAAACAAGAATAAAAACACCTACAACATGTGATTGCTTATAGGGATTAAGTAAAATAAAATGTGTGTGGCACCCATAGTCCTACAGTTTGTGGAAATTATTACACTCTATTATATTTGATAAGAATGTGTTGAAATCTATTGCCATGGAATTAGGTAAAGAAGGAGCTATAGTCTGTGCCCTCAAAACACATTGCAGACTAATGGAAGGAATAGGAAATATCAGACAGTAAAGACAATAAAAGAAAGGGGTGAAGTAAACAGAAAGAATTGAGTAATAATGAAGTGGGAGCAACATAGCTGGGAAGAGGGTTTCGAAGAAAACCTCACTGCCAAAGTGTGGGAGGGCAGTGAGACCTTGTGCCCATCCTGTGGGGAAAAGCTTCCTCTTATCATTGTGTGGTACTGTTACATTTCACCACAGTAGGACCATGAAAATTTATGTTTTTTTCACTTTGTCTTTTCTGGGCTACACACAGATCAGTGGTATAGCTAGCTGCAAACTTCAAGAAAAATAAACAAAATACATTTTTCCTCCTGGTTTAATTGTTTCTGCCTTGCTCTACTATGGCAATCTGGCTCATAATTAAGAAGTTTGAAGATTTGGGGAATTTTTGTTTTGGCAAATTGGCATTTGTTTGTAATTGACAGGTTAAAATAGATCTTTTAAAAACTAGGATTTTTTTTTAAAAAAGATAAACTGTTTCTCCAAGCTCCCACATGCTGAGTGTAACCAGTTACCCTCCAGTCCTGATGCAAAGGTCAACACTTGCATCCCTCTGGGCCACAGCTTGGCTAAATCTGTACTTAGACAATTCTCGGTTTTTGTTCTACCATTGCTGTGAATTGGAGTGCTACCGTGTGTTCCAAGGGAGGTATGCTGGCTAGATACCTACCCATTTGGGCCAAATCATGGATAAAATTAGTTCCATTTTTCAGGGCTTTTCTTGTATTTTCTTTTTTTTCAATATTATTTTATTGGTACATTTTAGGTATGCAGTATGACATTCATCATTGGAAATTTGTACCTTTACATAATCTCTCCTGGTTCTTATTTTTCCCCCTTCCCCTGCCCTCCCTTCAACCACTCCATCCCTCCCTATTTACAAACACTTTGTTTCCATTTTTTCATTTTCTCATATTAATTCCATTCCCTTCTTTCCTTTCCCCTA
>NW_004624774.1:7390337-7416702 GCF_000247695.1 Heterocephalus glaber
TCTCTGCTGTTATCTGAGAAATTATTTCTGATTTCATTTTTTCTGGATCCCCTTTTGTTGCCAGTTCAGTGGGTCCAGGTGGTTAAGTATCAGAGTGTTCCATCTTGTTTCCCTTTGGGGTTGCTGTAGGTGATCTCGAAGTCTGTTTCTGAGACTTGTTTATGTGTCTTCTCATTTCTACAGGTGGGGCCAGGGTGTGTGTGTGCTGTTTGTGCCCACATGGCTCACCTCCTCTGAGCTGGGGCCAGTGGTACAGTGATCCAGAAACCCCTTCCTCTGTGCTGGGAGTGGTGGTATGGTGGCCTGGAAACCCCTTCCTTTGCCTTTTCTTGTATTTTCAGTTGTGATCAGCTGAACAGTCACAGAAACCCAGGGAACTGTGACCGACATTGCAGTCTGACTGAGCCTCTGCTGGTAACACATCTACAGAAAGTTCCTGAAAATATGTCAGCTAGCTCTGAACTTTGGAAAGAGAATTGACCAGAATGTATGTATAGCAACAGAGTGCACACATGGTTTCTCCACCCTAGATAAAGCATGCAGATTCTCTGAATACTTGGCCACATAATCATCACCCTGTGTGGGCTGAGTGCCCAGAGGAGTTTTCGGAGAGCTGGATGGGTTACTTCTCAGCTTACTTTCACAAAAGTTACAAAATTCCCCTGTTCCCCAAATGTCACAAGGGGACAATGGAGTATTATAACAAGAATTGGAGCACCTGTGTTTCAGGGCTAGGCCACCTGTTACAAATTTAAGGCTTTATCAATAACCAAATTCTCTGAAATAATCCTTGTCCAGGGCTCTGTAAAGCACAATGCAATCTTCTTTGCAGAATCTATTACTTCTTAGTTAAAAAATGGTGGGAAATGGTAACTTCCACTTGCCTCACTTTATCTGGTTGTTGTGAACATTAGATAAGATACTTTGGTGACCTTGTTGCTAAGGCTGGCTTTCAGATGTCTGAAAGGATTAACTGTGTCTCCACAGAGACTTCATGTTGGTCATTTTCTTTTCTTTGAGCCTGTTAAAATATGGTGTCTATGTCCTCTGATATCTTCCTAGGCTGATCTTTCCAGACTAGTAAATGGGTTATTTCTCTATATACATCTAAACAGAACAGTAATCAGTCTCAGGTTTTCCAATTGTAGTAGAGAAATAATAGGAAGTGGAGAATCTTTTACATTGGAGTTGCTCAAAATAAGGCAGCTTGGAAATATGACAGTCATATTTCAATGTATTTAAATCATCCTAATACCTTCTCATTGTCTTTGGAATACAATCCACATTACTAAAGATTGCCAGCCTTCACATACTGGCCTATCTTGAGCAACTTGCATTGTGATGTAGTCACATGGGTCTTCTTTGTGTTCTCTGTATAAGCCAAACCCATTCCTACCCTGAGGCTCCTACTCTTTCCTCTTCCTGTAATACTCTCCTTTTATATCTTTGGATAGGTAGCCCTTATGTTTTTATCTTCCTTCTTGTCTTGATTCAAATTTTACTTCCTCAAGCAGGCCTTTTCTGATCATGCTAATATTCTCCTTTTCATTTCTTTGTAGTTCTTATCACAACCTGCAATTGAACTATGCATTGTTTCATTCCTTTGTTTACAGCTTCTTCTCATAGAATAGAACTTGTTCTCCCAATCAGAATTGATATTCTCCTAAAGTTTTGAAACAAGGTCCAGAAAGCCTAAGTTTCAAACATTGGAGGGTAGAGAGGTCTAAGAGTCCCTGAAGGAGGGATTGAAGTAGACAGAACAATTAATGTGAACTAGGAGCTCAAAGAGATGGGATGGAGCCATTAATATGAAAATATTGCCATATTTCAGCAACCCATAGAGTCTCTAGTTTCTACTAGTTGAATATCAATGGTACTAATCTCCCATAATCAGCACTGTATCCCAGGGCATAGAACAGTGACTAGCAAATACAAGACTCTCATGCGGTAAGCTGTTAAGTATCACTGGGTCATATCCAGGTAACATTTCCTCCAACTTGATATTTTCTAGAAAACTTAGGTTTCCAAGTTCACATGACTCAAGTGGTAGGTGATGATGTATTTAGGTCATGAAGACTGCTCAAATGAAAACTAATACATGTAACCTCTTTATGTTACTAAAGTCTATATACTTAGTTTCATTTGCTCACCACTGATCAAATCAACAGAAGCCATATACATAGTAGATAAAAAGGAAAAATGATTTATTCAAAGCTAGCTCCAAGGATATGGAGGGACCTATTTGCCTCAAATCACCACCTCCTAGTGTACACGTGGCTGAGGGTCTTTTATACAAAGGAATGGACAGGAAGAGGAGTTCAGAGACACAATATAGATTTGCTTTATCCCATCTCATCATCTTTAGTTCATTTCTCTTTCTTTGTGAGAAGGAACCTGTGCTCCAACCTCCTAGGGCTCACATCCTAAACCTAAACCCTAACCCTAAACCCTAATCATAAATCCTAACCCTAAACTTGACATTTCTTTTAAGGTGAGGGGAGGAAGTTTGGAGAAATTATTTATCCCTACAAGGAAGAAAAATCTAACTTTTAAAGTTCTTTTTTTGCAGTGCTGGTTATATTGAGTTTACAAAATCTCCATATTAATTTTATCCTCATAGCTGTCCTTGGCTTGTGTGGTTCTTTCTTTTTAGTGATAATAGAAATTAAAACTAAAGCACAAATTTACAGAACAAAAATTTTGATTGTGATATAAGAGAAAATAGTAATAGCTGGAGGAGTTAACAAAGGTCAGGTTAGAACTTAACAAAAGAGAGTAACAAAAGGAGTTCAGCTTGTGCAATTGGAGGGGACTCAGTGTAGTGGATTAGACTGGCCCATCCAGAAAAGCACAGGCCAACTTTTGGGGATTAGTTGAGGAGAGCAAGGGTCCAGATAATTATACCAGTTGTGATTTTGTAGGTCTAGAGGAATCCTCATGGTTTGAAGGGTGGTTCCAATCTCATGAAATGTTTGTCTCTGTTTGTGGGGGTTTCAGTTATGTGAAGCTCTTTTTTTCCTGGAATCCAGGTGATTTTCAGTTTAGGAAGATGACTGAGGACTTCTGGGCTCAGGTTTGCTGAATGTTCCCAAAGTCCCTTCCCTTGGAGTCTTCAGTCTTAAGGGAGATGAGATTGTGTAAGTTCAGGGTTTATCACCCTTGTTTTATCAACTATGAGGTGCACACACTGTCAATGATTAACATATCTGTATGTAGAGTTGTAAAGGGTTTTGACTCAGAGTGAAGGTCAAGATTTGTTCTGCTTTTAGTTATCTACTGGGCATCTGTAAACTCAAATGATGAGTCATGGTCTTTAGTAGAAACCACTTTTAAGTCCCAACTGCCTTGGAGAAAACACAAATCATGCTTCTAATCAGTAAGAAGTTAAGAGCCCATTTGTCCCTTGTTCTTGTAGTGGTCTCTGACTACATCATTCTCCCTCCAGAGACTTTATGCTACTTAATCTTAGTGAGAAATGGAAAAAGATTTCTCTCTCCCCAACCCCACCCTCAGGTTGTATTTTTCTCTAGGATGGTTAAGACTGAAGTCAGTCAGAGCTCCTCAGGGATTACTTCTGGGGTCAAGTGAAGAGCTTTTTGGCTTCTTCAGTTTTTTTTCATCTACCAGTTGTGTTATCTGCCAGCATAGGTCAGAGTCTTGCTTAACTACGTGGCTTTCCTTAGAAGTGTGGGGACATTCCAGAGCTCCTCCCTTCCTTTCTACAGAATGCACACTGGTTGACTCCTGTCCTCTGGAGTCAAACAATTTCCCTGGTTAGGAGATTAGGTGATTTACCAGAGCTGGAGGGCCAGTTTAAAGGGGTCTGAGCTGAGAGTGGAGAGCAAGGGCCAAATATTGGTTATCCTCTTAGCCTTTTCATCTTCCCTAGCATTGGTCTCTAAGCCTCAGCATTTGAAGATCCAGAATGGTGAAAGTAAAGTGGGAGTAGGCATCCTAATCCCAACTATTATAATTTTCTCTTGGTACTGGGAGGAGTTGGTGGCATATTCAATGTTTTGAAGAGGGTGGCCTATCATCTTAAAATATAGCTCAGGTTATCTACTAGAAGGCATACCATTGAGCAGGGTATGGTGGCATATACCTGTAATCCCAGTATTGTAGATAGGTAAGTTAATTAGATATCTTGTAGGCACTTAGACAGGGCCCGCCTTTGAGAAACCAACATGGAGGGCAGTCAAGAAGCCAACAAGGAGGACAATTGAGACAAATTCACTGAAGGCCAGCACTGTAAAAGAGAAACTACACTCCCATGTGCTCCCCCTAAGGATGAATAGCAGTGATTGATATTCTAAATAGGTATCAATCACCTGGGTGGGGGACCAAGATCTTCCAAAAAAGATCCCTGACCTATATCTTACCATCAAAAATCCTTGCTTATTCCTTGTACACTTGCTGTGTGACTTGTTTCCCCCTTGGATCTCCATTTAGTTAACATTACCTAAGCGACTAAATGTGTCATAATCTTATTGTTTGTTCATAGTTTTGTCTACCTTGTGATTTCTCATTGGATCAATATTACCTAAGTGACTGTACTCGTAATCTCACTAGTTGGCTATAGTTTTGTCCCACCTTGAACCCGCCTCACCTAGTGGCTTTGTCTCATAAAACACCTTTGAGAAATTGGGTGAGCGGGCAACCCACTTTCTGATCCCCCTTCTTTCTCTCTTAGACAGAAGTTATCTTTCTCTCAATAAATTTTCCTACTCTTAACCTCTCTTGTTCCCAGAATTCATTCTTTGATTTTAGAGAACACAAACTTGAGTTTCAGATACCTAGCATGTTTGGGAGTTACATGTCTTCCCCTTATGTCACTAGCACTCAAGAGGCTGAGGCAGGAGGATTGCTACAAGTTTCAGTCTGGTCTGGGATATATACTGAGTTCAAGGCCAGGCTGAACTACATAGTGAAACCCTGTGCCAAAAAAAAAAAAAAAGTCATACTGAAGAAAAATGATGTTAACGTACAATAGTTACGATGTTTTGCAAGGAAAATGGAAAATAAAGGCAATAATAGCTAAATAAATCCAGTTAACATTATTTTAGTCTAAGAAACATAGTAAGTCTAGTTTTGTTGGTTTGTCCCTTTAAGTAGAATGTACTTGCTTATAGATGTACTCTCTAGGTGACTAATACTTCATCCTTTAGGTCTTGGAGAGGCATATCTAATTATATTACATCGAGGAACACATAAACATAGACCTGAGCAAGTCTGTCATGCAATTTTATTTTTTGAGGTGTGACCAGTATGGCAAGATATTTTTCTTACGGTCTTGTACACTTCAGGAACATAAATGCATTTGCCATACAAAGGAGTCAGCAATAATTGGCATTACAGGCATGTCAAAATCCTTTACAAATTAATTTCGGTTTTTACTCTTCAGGGAAAATTTAAAATCTATGGCTCAGTAGTATACTCATGATCTACAAATTTTAAGAGTACTGGTAAAAAAAAATCATAATATAGCTTAGATGTCTTACAAGCTTAGGAAATAGAGTTAATGACCACAAATAGACTTATTACCTCATGTAAAAGTGCATATCATTTAGGAGATAACATAATGCTTATTTAGATTAAAGATAATAGATATAGACCAGGTTCATGAGCCTCAGACTTTGCATGAAGACACAAAATAAACAGTCTCACCACAGCTTGGGGTTGAACCCAAGGCCTTAAAATCAGCTACATCCTAGCCCTTTATTTTTTTATTTATGATACTGAGTTATCCAGATTGAGCTCACACTTGCAGTCTTCCTGCTTCAGCCTCCCAGTGTGCTAGGGATTGCAAGCAAGCACAGTATGCCCAGTTTAGGTAAGTATTTAATGAAACAGTTGCTTCAACTATCAAATATTTAACTTTTATCAGTCAATTAACATAGACTGAGAGACAAAAGAATACATAAGTCAATTACGTTAAATCAACAGTCATCACACAGATTAATATGCAGAGACAATAAAGCATATAGGACACATAAAACAATTATAGTACATTAAATCAGTGCATACTTTTAGACGCATTGGGCTATGAAGTATTATAATAATAAGATATCTTTTTTAGTCATAGGTTTATAGCTATAATTTAGATCAGTTACTTAGAATTCTCCATAGAGGGTTTCCTGATGGTACAGCCACAAATTTCAACATATCTCCCACAAACTCTAGCTCCTTAATGTACCTTCTTTCTTCTTTTTTAAAAGTACTTGTGGCAAACCAAGCCATAGTATTCTATCTCAAAGGCCATGGTGATGCCAGTGGTCTCCATGATTACCCAGGTGATCAAACTGAGTCTGTTATGGGCCCCAATCCATCCTCCCAGCATCCCCAGCATTAGTGGCAAAACACTGTTCCCAAATGACAAAGTGAATCCCTTTGTCAAAACCTAATAACCTAACTCCAGAAGTCCAAAAAGAGCTCAAAAGGTTAGGTAAGAGTTCTACCAAATTCAAATGGCTCTAGCCCAGAAACCCAGAGCTTAAATGATAAAGAAAAAGAGAGCAAGGTCCCATGCACAATATCAGAAGGGGACTTACCAGGGTCTAAATCCAAAGACCTATCAGATTCTAAGTAGGATTCTTTTCTCTACTTCAGAGAAGCACCCAATGCTGGCTGAAGTGGAAAGAAAAGAAAATGTTCCTGAGTTAAAAATAATATTGGTATGGGACTATTTGATCTTACTGTCACCAGACTGGGTCTGAGAAGTTTTAAAGCTGAGATAAGAAACTCAACAAGCACAAACATAGAATATTTTGAGGCTTACCGACTCCCATCTTGAAAAATAATTTTCAGGACTTGTGAGTAAGAGGCATGGGAATGATTCACTATAACATGCAGAAGGGTGAATTTAGACCCATATCTCTCACTATGCACTAAACTAAAATGAAAATTGACCAAAGAGCGAAATGAGAAAACAGAAAGACTTAACCTGCTGGAAGACAAAGTAGGTAAGCCTCTTGAAGTCATAGGTGTAGGCAAGGACTTTCTGAACAAAACCCCCGTTGCACAGGAAATAGTCCTGAAAATCAACAAGTGAGATTTACATCAAGTTAAAAATCTTCTGCACAGCAAAGGAAACAAGCAACAGAGTGAAACAAGAACCTATAGAATGGGAAACAATTCTTGCCAGTGATTCCGCAAACAGAAGACTCATATCTAAAATATATAAAGAACTAAAAATAAATAAATAGGTTCCCCAACATAAAAGACCCAATCAAAAAATGGTCAAGTGAAGTGAACAGACAGTTCACAGAAGAAGTACAAATGGCCAATAATACATGAAGAAATGATCAATATCACTGGTTTTGGAGAAATCCAAATTAAAACAACCCTGAGAGTCTATCTTACCCCAGAAAGAATGGCCATCATCAAGGATTAAATAATAACAAATGTTGAGAGGTTTGGGGGAAAAAAGAAACACTTCCATACTGTTGCTGGGAATGTATGGAAATAGTATGGGGATTTCTCAAAATATCTGAACTAGAAATTCCACTTAATTCATCTATCCCTCTTCTTAGCATCTTTGCAAAAGAATTAAAGACATCATATTACAGTAATGCATGAAAACCTATGTTTATAGCAAGGCAAACAATATCTAAATCTTGGAAGTGCCCTATATGTCCATTATCAGACAAATGGGTAAAGAAAATGAGGTATTTATACACAATGGGGTACCACTCTGCCTTAAAGAAAGATACATTTTAGTCATTTGTGGGAAAATGGATGTAGCTTGAGACCATAATGTTATGCGAAGTAAATCAGACACACAAGCTTAACTATCACATGGTTTCTCTCATATGAGAAACCTAAAATATAAAAAGCAAAACAAAAGACAGTTAATAGGAAGTAGGGAGATCAATTTTCTTCTCAAAGAGGAAGGCAGTCAAGAGATGGAGGGACGTGGGAGGAAGGGGTGGGACAGGGATATGTTATGTACATGTACCAACTGCACATGAGGAATGTAAACATTGTGCACTACAAATATGTACAAAAAAGGAAAGGGATCAAAGGATGGGTGGGGGGAGGGAAGGAAGGAAAAGGGAGATGTTTAAGGGAATTAAGGTGTGTTATGTACGTGTACCAACTCCCCACAAGGAATGTAAACATTATGTTCTACACACTTGGGTTAATATAAAAAAAAGATTTTGCAAAAAAAACCCTGCTTTTAAATCCGTGACCATCTCAGAAGGAAACACAAATTGTGCTTGTAATTTGTAACAGATTTGGGGCCCAGGAGTTTGTCCTTTATTCTTACAGTTGTCTCTGACTACCCTGTAATCATCCTAAGAGGCGAGAATTATTGCACTCATTTTCCAATTAAGCAAACTATAAGTCAAGTGATAGCTAAAAGGTGTAAGGGATGAGGAAAAGCTCAAGTCTTATTCAGGCTCCGCAGTCTGTTCCCAGCTCTGGATGGATCTGGGCCTGAGTATGGAAGCAGTTAATAGATAGAAATGTGAAGATTCTGGGCTCTACAACTCAGGCTGCATATATTGTTACAGAACTTTAGCCACAAAGAAGGGCATTCAGACAAATGTGACTTGGCCTTGGAGGCTCTAGGGGATCCTATAAACCCTGCCCAAGACATTGGAGTAACAGGAAATGATGAATCTGGAGAAGATTTAATAGACATATAGTCAGACTTCTCAGACATCAAATTCACCCTTGACTACAGAATTGCTGAGACTTTTTCTTAGCAACACTATAGGCACACAATGAAATATCAAAAATGGAAAATTACTATGAAAACTCATCAGATTTTTGGCACATAAATAAGCATTTTTGAAATTAGAACTAGTATAGCTTTAGAGTGATAGATCCTTCCCCAAATATGGTACATATAAAAATAGTTTTCCTGTAAGATGTTTCTGCTTAGAACATGGATGAACATATTCCAAGCTTTTATTAGTTCTGAATTTTTAAAAATATAAATTAGGGAAAAACATCAAAAGTGTAGCAGCTTTGTAATTTCAAATGTATGAGAAGTGGTTAAAGCAGTTGTTTAATTTTCTTGTGGATCATTTAAAGAAATAAAAAAGGGAATAGTAAAGGTGATTATGAAACTTGCTACAAATAAAGTTATAAATGAGTGATTGATGTTTGTGGGAGTTATATTCTTTGAAAACAACATTAGCACTGTTTGTAATGGTGAACACATTCTTGATATTATAATGCTTAATTTCCTCAATTGTTACCACATGAGGATAATACTGAAACCTATTTAATAACTGTGGCAAGGATTCAATGGTTTAATGCATGGAAAATGTTTAACACAGTGTCTGGCATTTAATAAGTGTTTGCTATTCTTATCTTTTATCAATAATAGTGGTAACTCTTGAACTGTGGAGAATTGCCTTGCGAAGTCCACAGCTCCTTATCACTGAATGTGTGTAGGAGGACTAAGTGGGCATTTGTAAGTGATGCTGCAGGAGTGAATCTTACACCTGGAAGGCCAGAGCTCTGCTAAGTACTTTGAGATCATTCCCACCAGATTTCTGTGGCACTGATTTTGGTCCATTCCAGAGTGTAAGCGAGACTTAGAACCAGAGATTTCCAACTAAGTTGGAAAATCAGTTGAGAGGACGCTCAGCTATCAAGCATCAGAGCACAGAGTGACTGCTCTGTGAACACTTTGTTGGCTGCAGCACTCAGTGCTGGCCTTTGTGTCAACCACTTCACTGGCCAGAAGGAGAGCCATCAGAGAGCCACGTAGCTATTGTCCCACAGTTCTTGCCCAACCAGAAAAAGCACCTGTTCTGTCCTCACATCCTTCCTCAAAACCATGGGAAAGCTCTAAGGGTTTCTTTTGAGTACAGAGAGGATCCATCCTGTCTTGCCACAAATGGAACCTGGCTTTTTCCCAGTGGTGGCTGTTGACAGGAATCCAGCTCCACCTTGTGCTCTAGCTATGGGAAATCCTTTAACAAGTCTGAAATATGTTCCTCTGAATCTTTCACCTGCCTGTCCTACTTTCATCCTCTTGAACTACAAAGAACAAGCTTCCCAGTGGCCTCCCATGGGAACCCTTCAGAGATCGGCAGGCTGATGGAGTGTTTGCCTTATGGGTTTGGTTTCCACATTATTCTCCAGTGTTTCTGGAGACATACCGTTCCTGTGGAGCATAGTTTCCAGTCCTCTCCCCTTCCTTAGCACCATCGTAGTATCTCAAGCGAATCCACCTCTGACTTTTTGTGGAGCATCTCTTGCTGCTCCACAGGAGATAGAGAACTGAGATGCTCTAGGTAACAATTCATTTGCAAGTTACTGAGAAAATGTAGTGTGATCAGTCTCAGATCATGGTGTTTGGTGCTCTTTGGTGCTCTGTTTCCTTACTTTCCCACACTTCATATGCTCATCAAAGCTCTTCTTCTAGCACTGATGCCTTAGCTCCCATTCTACCCTGAAGATTCTAGTATCTCTTTCTAATGTCAGGTCTCTCCTGCAGTCCAAGGCAGTGTGAAATAGCCTCCTGTAGATGCACACATGAAGATCTCATCGAGTCTCAATTTCATTGAGTTCAAAATTGATCCCATATGCCCTCTCTCAGATTCCTCATCTGCAGTGGAGGTAAACTAGCAAAGAAATGAAGTAGAATATGATATGCTGAAGGTGGTATTTTATGTGGACTAGAAAGGACCAGGAGAAGTTGACAAGTGCTGGTATGGACTAGAGGAAACCACAAGGGAAATGTGAAAAAATGATTATTCCTCAAGGTGTACTTCTTGGAAGCAGATTAATAAAAATATTGATAAGCCATAATGCCATATTATATATAATAGTAATGTTAATGTTATATATGCACATATAGTTGGTTGGTCATTTTGAGTATTTTTCAAATTGCTTCATATGCCCAGAATAAGTGGCCTGTTGCCCTATGGCTAAAGTTGCTTCTAGGTCCAGGATCTATTTCTCTGGGCTCCTGAGAGGAAATGAGTTCACGGTGAGGTTAATATCCAAGGAAGAAGGGATTACATTTGGAGGTGACAACAGGCTGTCTGGCAAGGAGTTACCAAAGTCAAGTGCCAGCTTACCGTGGAGAAGAATCTTGTGAACCTAGAAGGGTGGCTAGTTGGGCAAGACACATGGAGCAGCACTACTCAAGTGCTATGTGCAGGCTAGTACTGGTCCACCAACTGCCACCGGTCTTTTGATTGCTTGTTTTGTTTTTTTGAGACATGGTCTTCTATGTAGTTCAAGTTGGCATAGCCCAGGTTGGCTCTCAATTTGGTGTCATCCTCCTGTCTCAGCCTCCTGAGTCCTAGTATTACAGGGTGTGCCACCATGCCCAGTGCTGTGACTGGTCTGCGATGCAACAAGTACAGAATTGAGAATAAGCCTTTCAGTAGTTACGTAGCAACCATACTGGATAACTTTATGTCTGTTAAATCTAACAGTAGGTATATGTTTATAATTTCATTTAATTTAAAGCACTTGGTTTTTGATGAACAGAAAACAAATAAAAGAAAAGAAAGATGAAAGAAAAAGAAGTTGGTTTCTCATAACAAAGTATTGGAAAGCACTAAGGCAGTGCACTGTGCAGAGACCTTACTATCACGTCCACTCATCTGGGACTCTAGGAATTCACTCCACTTTGGGAATTACTTTCCAAATACTAGATGGATAAAAAAATCTTGGAATAGTTTATTTTAAATTAGAATTTAGTTTCAAAGATTTTATAATACTATCACTTCTAATTTTTTTTTAAAAAGTTAACTAAAGCTCCGTTGCTTGATTTCAAGCCAAATGATCCTGCTTTCTGTTACAGACAGCTTCAGCCTAGATCAGGGATGGTGAACCTTTTAGAGACTGTGTGCCCAAACTGTGTCCCAAAACCCACTCATTTATTGCAGAGTGTCAACACTGCAATTAAATAGTGGGGTTTTAGTTTAGAAAGAACAAATATCATGCAATGCTCAGCTGCTGGGGTGACTTGGCTGGAGTCTCAAAAGAGAGGGCCCTGTGTTCTACGGTGGCACGCCATACCACAGGTTCACCACTACTGGCCTAGACCCTGAATACTTTTTTTCAGATCTTCATAAAGAACTTCTTGTTGTGTGTGTGTGTGTGTGTGTGTGTGTGTGTGTGTGTGTGTGATTATCTTTCAGCCTGCCAACTTTTTTTTTCTTGCTATTCTCAGATTTTCATTCTAAATTAAAATATTTCATGGAAGAAAATCATCCTCTGTTGTATGTTCATGAACTGATGATCTTGAATTTGTCAAATGTCCCTACAAGAAGGTTCTCTGAATAAAATCTAGGTAAGTAGCTATTGCAAGGGGTTTAAATTTTGTCCTATGAATAAAAAGAAATCATGGTGTAGAACTAAATGTTGTATAAAATGATATCTTACAGGCTGATGTTTGGAGATCAAATTGTAAGAGTCAAGAATAGTTCAGAAGATACTGAGTAGTGGAAGTAGGCTCTAACAATTGTTTGTCCTATGAAACATGGAAAATAGGTTCTGATATTGAACTTATTCCCCAGTCTCAGCAGTGCTATAATGTGGAATTGTTTATACATTCAAGAAGTGGATTCACTTCTAGGACCACAGTTCTTTATGAAGTTATAAGGAGTAGTGTTTAGGAGTTAACATTAATTCACAAGAAGTCGTATCTTGGGATTATCATTGAATAGCTCATTCATTTGAGTGTGTGTCATCAGAAAAGGGGCAAACAGAGAAGACCTGTAGGTGTAGGGTTTCAGATGGGGAAAACCTTCCATTCTTCTACCTCTTCCATGTGGAAAACAAAGGTGAAAAGCAGGAGTGATGCAGTGTCACAGCCAAAAGCAGTCTATGCAATGTGCTGTTTTCTTTAACTCTTAGCCCCAGGACTACCGAGAGGATTGGGGATCAACTGCCTTCATTCATGCCGACCCCATATTAGTTGAAGGAGCATGAGGTGGCACACAGCCATTCAGTGCATTTTACCTTGGACTAGATCCAGGCATTTCACTTGGAAGTAAAAGACTTAAGAGAAAAATTAAGGACTCCTCCACGTAAAAACAATAGGTTACATAATTAGCTGTAGATGTCTAACTGGGGAAATGTTTGGCTCCACAGATTGCCAATATCAGCAACTACACAGTACAGAGAAAAATTTAGGACAAGGAAAGATCCATGAAACACATGAACGGAGGCTGTGGGAAGTGATGCAAAAAGCACAGGCTTTGGAGTTTGAGCCAAACTCTTTCTTCTGCTGGTTTTAACTTCAAATGGTTGTCTGATCGTCAGAGACCACATCTCCTCTACACAGTAGAATAATTGCACATTCATGATTGATGTAAACATCAAGTGAAAACTAGATCAAACTGCTAATTACAAAAAAATCACAACTTGTTTAGAGTAATAAGACTTCTGCTGATTGCATCAGCTACCAACACTATTTGTAGAATTCATACAACTTGCTTGGTCACAGCAGTGCTGAGTGAAACTTGAAAGACACTGTGAGAAAATACCTGTAGGTGTGGAATTGCATAATGTATCAATATGAAAACTTTATGTGCATGCATGTTTGTACATGCTGACACCACATCAGTGCTATATTTATGCTCAAATATTAATTATGCTTTAATGGAGGGGACCAGATGCAAGTTGGGAAAAGATGTCCAATAAGAGCTTTGGGGTCACAAAGACCGCTCTTTAAACTCCAGTTTGCAGGCTTAATAAACTTTTGTTTCATTATCAACAAGATGGTGATAATGTCTATTTAATAACATGATACGAGGGCTGGCCTGCCCGCTGCTCGGGGGAAAGTTGAGTTGCGAGAAGTTGGGAGTGGCGGGTGCGCACCCCCTGGGTGGGCACGAGGAAGTTGTCGGGAGCGCTCGAGGGCACTGGAGGACTGGGGGAGCCCCCAAGACCCCCGAGGCCTGAAATCCAGAGCAAGCGGGTTATGCCTCCACCTTGTTGTTCTGAAAGTCGCAGGGACAGCGAAAAGGGCTAGGATTTGGCCATGAGCAGCGCTCCCGGCGCCCCGTGTCTGGTGCAGACTCTTTCCTCACGCCAGAGCCAGAGGGCGTGGGCCCCGGGACGCCTGGCTTTCATGAGCAGGAGGAAGACGACCTTCACTGCACCTTGGGTGTGGAGCGGTTCGAGGAGATCCTCCAGGAGGCCCGGTCCGGAGGAGGGGAGGAGCCAGGTCGCAGCCATGGGGAGGAAGACTTTGAGTACCACCGCCATTCCTCCCACCACATCCACCACCCACTGTCCACTCACCTGCCCCCTGATGCCCGCCCCTGAAAGACCCCCCCAGGGCCCAGGACGGAAGCCTCGAAGGCGCCCTGGAGCCACACCCACTGGGGAAACCCCCACCATTGAAGAGGGGGAGGAAGATGAAGATGAGACCAGTGAGGCTGAGGGGGCCCGGGTGCTCACACAGCCATCCCCTGCCTCCACACCGTCTTCAGTGCAGTTCTTTCTCCAGGAGGATGAAGGCGCAGACCGGAAGGCAGAGAAGACCAGTCCATCTCCCCCTGAACAGCTACCCCAGCAGGAGGCAGCACCCGGGGCCACCAAAAGGGCCCAGACTGGAGCCCTGGTGGAGGAAGCAGTCCTGGTGGCCAGTGGCACAGCCGGGGGTGACGACGGCGGTGCCTCAGGGCGCCCCCTGTCCAAAGCCCAGCCTGGGCATTGCAGCTACAATCGTCAGGAGGGAAGGTCAATCAGGAGCATGACTGGGGTGGAACAGGCGCTGCTGCCCTGGGTCCCCACCGATGAGAGTGAGGTGCAGACACCGGCTACAGCTGACCTTGATCTCATGAAGAGTAACCGGTTCGAGGATGTTCCTGGGGTGCGGTGACACTTGGTGCGGAAGAATGCCAAAGGGTCCTCACAGAGCGCCAGGGAGGGCCGAGAACCTGGCCCCACACCTTGGACGCAACCCCGAGCCCCCCATAAGCCCCATGAGGTGTTTGTGGAGCTGAATGAATTACTCCTGGACAAAAACCAAGAGCCACAGTGGCGGGAGATGGCATGCTGGATCAAATTTGAGGAGGATGTGGAGGAGGAGACAGAGCGCTGGGGGAAGCCCCATATGGCATCACTGTCCTTCCAAAGCTTCCTGGTGCTCCGGCAGACCCTAGCTCATGGGGCTGTGCTGCTGGATCTGGACCAGCAGACCCTGCCTGGGGTGGCCCACCAGGTGGTGGAGCAGATGGTCATCTCCGACCAGATCAAGGCTGAGGATAGAGCCAATGTGCTTCGGGCCCTGCTACTGAAACACAGCCACCCGAGTGATGAGAAGGACTTCTCCTTCCCCCAAAACATCTCAGTGGGCTCCTTGGGTTCCCTGCTGGGACATCATCACCCCCAGGGTGCTGAGAGCGACCCCCATGTCACCGAACCACTCATTGGAGAAGTTCCCAAGAGACCTGGCTGGAAGTGGAGCGAGAACATGAGCTGCCACCTCCAGCACCCCCCAGGCTGGCATCACCTGCTCCAAGTCCAAGCACGAGCTGAAGCTGTTGGAGAAGATCCCCGAGAACGCTGAGGCCACTGTGGTCCTTGTGGGCTGCATGGAGTTCCTCTCCTGCCCCACAATGGCCTTTGTGCATCTGCGGGAGGCCGTGGAGCTGGACGCAGTACTGGAGGTGCCAGTGCCTGTGTGATTTCTCTTCTTGTTACTGGGCCCCACCAGCACCAACATGGTCTATCATGAGATTGGCCTCTTCATCTCCACCCTCATGTCTGACAAGCAATTCCACGAGGTGGCCTACCTGGCGGACGAGCGAGAAGACTTGCTGACTGCCATCAACACCTTCCTGGACTGCAGCGTGGTGCTGCCACCCTCAGAAGTGCAGGGCGAGGAGCTGCTGCATTCTGTTGCTCACTTCCAATGCCAGATGCTGAAGAAGCGGGAGGAGCAGGGCCGGCTGCTGCCCCCAGGGGCCAGGCTGGAGCCCAAGTCTGCCCAGGAAAAGGGTACGCTGTGGCGACTTGGGCCAGATGGAGCTGCCCAGGGCAGGGGTGGGTGGGCAGGTGCAGGACCCACAGCCACCCTGACAGAGGCCTGGTTTGCAGCACTTCTGCAGATGGTACAGGTGGTGGGTGCAGCCAAAGACGATCCCCTGCAGCAGACAGGCCGGCCCTTTGGAGGGCTGATCTGTGATGTGAAGCGCCACTACCCCCACTACCTGAGTGACTTCCAAGATGCACTTGACCCTCAGTGCCTGGCCGGTGTCACCTTCATCTATTTCGCGGCCCTGTCTCCAGCCATCACCTTTGGGGGGCTGCTGGGAGAGAAGATACATGACCTGATAGGGGTGTCGAAGCTCATCATGTCTACGGCACTCCAGAGTGTGATCTGCCTGCTAGGGACTCAGCCGCTGCTGGTAATCGGCTTCTCTGGGCCGCTGCTGGTCTTTGAGGAGGCCTTCTACTCCTTCTGCAGAAGCAACGAGCTGGAGTGCCTGGTGGGCCGGGTGTGGATTGGCTTCTGGCTGGTGCTGCTGGCCCTGCTTATGGTGGCCCTGGAGGGGAGTTTCCTGGTGCGTTTTGTGTCTTGCTTCACCCAGGAGATCTTCGCCTTCCTCATCTCCCTTATCTTCATCTACGAGACCTTCTACGAACTGGTCAAGATCTTCCAGGAGCACCCCCTCCAGGGCTGCTTGGTCTCCAACAGCTCTGAGGCACAGGATGGCAGGAACACAACGTGGACCGAGGCAGCACCCACACTGGGGCCTAGCAACATGAGCTCAGCCAGGCAGGGAGCAGCGGGGAGACTCTGGGGCCAGCCCAACATGGCCCTGCTGTCACTGGTGCTCATGGCCGGCACCTTCTTCATTGCCTTCTTCCTTCGAAAATTCAAGAACAGCTGGTTCTTCCCTGATGATTGGGGACCTTGGGGTACCCATCGCCATCCTCATCATGGTGCTTGTGGATTATAGTATTGAGGACACCTACACACAGAAGCTGAGCGTACCCAGTGGATTCTCAGTGACAGCCCCCGATAAGTGGGGCTGGATCATCAACCCCTTGGGGGAGAAGAGCCCCTTCCCAATGTGGATGATGGTCTCCAGCTTGCTGCCCACCATCCTGGTCTTTAGTCTCATCTTCATGGAGATGCAGATCACCATGCTAATCATCTCCAAAAAGGAGCGTATGCTACAGAAGGGCTCTGGCTTCCACCTGGACCTGCTGCTCATAGTGGCCATGGGTGGCATCTGTGCCCTCTTTGGCCTCCCCTGGTTGGCTGCTGTTACCGTCCGTTCCGTTACTCATGCCAATGCGCTCACTGTCATGAGCAAGGCCGTGGCGCTCGGGGATAAGCCCAAGATTCAGGAGGTCAAGGAGCAGCGGGTAACAGGGCTGCTGGTAGCCCTGCTCATGGGCCTCTCCTTGGTTATTGGGGATCTACTCCGGCAGATACCCCTGGCCGTGCTCTTTGGGATTTTCCTGTACATGGGGGTGACCTCTCTGAATGGGATCCAATTCTACGAGCGGCTGCACCTGCTGCTCATGCCACCCAAACACCACCCAGACGTCACCGATGTCAAGAAGGTCCGCACAATGCGCATGCACCTGTTCACAGCCCTGCAGCTGCTCTGCCTGGCCCTGCTCTGGGCTGTCATGTCCACAGCGGCCTCCTTGGCCTGACCTTTCATCCTCATCCTCACAGTGCCACTGCGCATGGTGGTGCTCAGCTGCATCTTCACGGAGTGAGAGATGAAATGCCTGGATGCTAATGAGGCAGAACCTGTTTTCGATGAGCGTGAGGGTGTGGATGAGTACAATGAGATGCCCATGCCTGTGTAGCTGCCACCTGCAGGGACATCCCAGGGCCTGATGGGCAGATTGAACAGGGGCTGGTGGGATGGGCCTCCCCTCCCCTTCCTCATTTTTATTTAAGTGAATAATTTAAAGTCCCCTTCTCTCTACTCCTGCAGTAAAGTGCTATGCCCCCCCCCCAATAACATGATATGGATTTGAGAGTTAAATAAGATAAAGAATATTGAACACTTATCAAATATTGAGGAAAACAAGATGCCAATAAATGCAAGTCATCCATCATTGTTGCCACAATTACTACTAATAAAACCCACTCCAAGAATATGGAGATTCTTCCCTAGTGACAGTTCTTGGACTGGGTCAAGTAAGCAGAGCTATGCACTGGTGTGAATAAGGACCACCATGTCTGGAGTCTGCCTTTCCTGGGATGTAGAAGTCTCCAGAGTCAGTGCCAGGATTTGGCTCTCTGTTCCTTTTCTTGTTACCCTTTTCAAGAAATGAAAGGGGACCAGGTATTCTGGGAATTTTAAATAAGGGGAAATAAAAGAGCAAAAATTGTTTTTGTCTCCTTTTCTGAAATCATCCAGGGAATGAGGAAAGATGAATGGGAAGACAGTAGGGAAAGTGGTTGTGGATACTGAGCCCATTGACAGAGTGACAGAAGAATGACTCTTGGGTATTGACGGGACAGTTGGTGGCCCTCTCCTGAGGAAGTAAGGAAGAGACGGAATGCTTAACAAAATGACTTTCACAACAAGCAAATCTACGTTCACATTCCAGTTCTATTTAACTATGTTTAACTGAGCATGTGACTTAAATTCTGTGTAAAATATAACACAGAAAGAAAGGAAACATTTTTCTTATTGGGATGAGGAAAAGAATGTAAAGTGCTTGGCAAATATTTGTGTTGATAATACTTTTGCTACTTTTAATAGCTAAGAACTCAAAACTTACCTTTCACAAATGTTTAATTTTGTTCTCTAAAATTATCTTATTGCTCTATTTGATGAGGATGAATGTTTATTTTGAAAGTTGTCCTCTATCTTCTCCATGCTAAAATAATCAAAAGAACCTTGCTCCAATTGAGGACACAATTGTAACCAGGGAGGGCAGCAGGGTCTACTTGATCCTGGTCACAGAAATGGTGGCAGATATCAGAGAGAAACCCCCAAGGGAAGGGAGACTTCTAGACCACTGAGCTAGGACTGCTGGAAGAGTTACATCCTTTCTAGTGATTATGGGGCTAATGTACCTTACTTTCCAGAACTTGGCAATATTCATACTCTGAGTTAATTAAATGAGTTTTTGCCTGATCAATGCTTTCTTCTTTCTGTTATTCATTCATTTTCTTTGTTCCATTAATAATAATAATAATAATAATAATTATTATTATTATTATTATTAGAGACAGGGTCTCACTTTGTAGTTCAGGCTAACCTTGAATTCAATAGGTAGCTGCACGAACTTCCAGCTGTCCTCCTGTCACTGGGCTGGGTCTGAGAGTTTCCCAGACCTAACCCACTGCACTGTAGCAGACTTGCTGACTCCCATTGCAGAAAAAGAATTTTCAAGACACACCAGACAGAGGTAGAATCAGGGTTTATCAGGCAGAGATAAAGAATAGAGGTGCACTCAAGAGAGGAGTATGGATGTTTAAAGAAGTGAGGTGTAGTATAGTTTGGAACTGGGTACATTTATACTTTTCTTGAAGGGGTGAAACGCTAGGGATAAAAGTGCCCACTCCCTCCAATCTCCCTCAAAATGGTATCAGCCCATCTACAGGCATAAGCAATTTCTTTTTTTTTTTTCTTTTTCAAATAGATGAATTACACATCCTCTGGTTTAGCTCAACCTGTTATTTACTTTCTTAATTGGGCCAATTCATGGCCTTTCAGGGAAGGAGTGTAAATCTGCCCAAGGACTGTTGACAATGGGATAGACCTTATCTCAGGGCCAGGCTCTTATACCTTACTTTCTCAGGCGAGCCAATTTATGGCCTTTTAGTGATGGGTCTGATAGGGAAGAGGTGTAAATCTAGCCAAGGAATGTCAGCATGGGGCTGTCTCGGGTGACTTCAGCTAAATCCTGGAAGTGGCAGTCTTTGTACAAAGTAAAGTTTTAATTATGATTTCCTTGTTTCCTTTCTACCTGTCTTCTGTTTCTTCTGTCCTACCTCACTCCTGCCTCAGTCTCTTGAGTCCTGGATTATGAGCATGTGCCTCCATGCCTGGCTTGTTTCCCCAAATCATTATTAAATGATTGCTTTGAATAATTATGGTTCTTAACCTTGGGGACAACAGAAAGAATTATGATTTCCATCCCCAAATAACTGCAGTGTAAAGCAGCAGGTGATAGAAATCAAAGGAAAAAGATCAAGATAAGTGCTTAGATTTTTATGAGAAAAGGGGCTTAGAGTTATAATTTGAGTTATATAAATATTTAATTATCCATACAAATGAAATTTTAGAGATGATAATGTGGAATAATCTCAAAGGCTAAAGTAAAGTGTAGTGTGTTTTCAAAGACTTTAGCTTACAAGGGTCAGAATGATTTTGCCTTGACTCTTTCATCAAGGGATCCATGCATTTAAGAGTCTTGGCACCAAGACCTAGGCCTCCTTGTTTCAGTCCAGCTTTTATTTTTAACTCACTTATGTGACCTATGGCAAATGACATAATGTCTTTATGCCTTTGTTTCAACATCTAAGAAATGGAATCATAATAATACTGTCCTTAATGTAGTTGGGAGGATTAGATTAGGTAGGTAACGTAAGATTAACATGGGCCCGCCACATTGTAACCCCCAGATAAGTATGAGGCTGTTTTTACTAAGATGATTCTGAATTATTTTTAAGGACATCAGAAAGAGAAGATTTGAAGTGTACATTAATGTTTGTTTTAAGGAACACACCAGTTTCATGAAATGGGCTACAACAGGTATGCTCAGGTATGGGATGCAGCAGAGACAGGATCCTCTCAAAATATATGTTATTATAAGGGTATAACTTGAATCTCTACTTCTTTACAGAAAGCAGGTGTAATATTGCTGCTTCTACCTCTGTTTTTCTCTATACCAAGCAGACATATTGTACCTTTTATATAGAATGGTGAAGATACAATGTTAGCAAGGAAGGCAAAGGTACCACTTTGCTCATTAAACTCAGCTAATGTTCTTCACACTTCTTCCCTATTTGTTGTCACTCTGGTGATTTTTCTAAACCTGATTAAATGATCTTTTATTTTTTCCCAGATTTTAAATTTTAACTTCTTCAAATTAAAAAAGAGCTCTGTGGTGATGCACACCTGTAACTCCAGCACTCTGGAAGGCCAAGACAAGATGACCACAAGTGAGATTTTCTCTAAAAAAGGGCTGTAGACTTAGCTCAGTGAAAAGGTCTTGGGTTCAATCCCTAACTCCCCCGCCCCTTTCATAAAGATCAAATACAGAAATTCTCTAAATAAAATGGAATACAGACTTTAAACCACATACTTCAAAACTGTCTTCCATTAATTGAGATTTTATTGGTTGTGGTGAGGATCAGTAGACATTACAGTGTGTACACAATTCTTAACATGCATACCAAAAATTTAAAAAGCCATGTATTGTTTCATTTTCAGTCATTCCGGTGACTTTCCAGCTTCAAATTTGGAAGTAAATTTTCCATATGAGGATTGAGTAGCAGCATCTTCAAATGCTGATAAAGTGTTACTTAAGTCCCACTGTTTCATAATTTCATATCATATATACTACATACTCAAAGTTTTTATCTTTCACAGCACATTAACAAAAGTAGGCAAACTGGACTAGCAGGACAAAGATGTTTTAGAGTACACATGATTTTGACTGGGCAATGATCAAGGAGTAGTTTGCTTTAGGAGACAATTCTAAAGACAACATGGGAATAGAAGTCATTTAAAACATCCAAGACATATTAAATGAGTGTGACTCCAAATTGTCATTTAGTATGCTATGTATTGCCTAATATAAAACTAACCCTCATCTATGGAATGTTTAGCTGACACTCAAAACAGTCAAAGCCTGCTGTAATTCAATATCCCACTGTTTTCTGGTTGTACCAAAAAACCCAAAAAACAAAAAACAAAAAACCCCCCAAAAAACAAAAACCAACCAGCAAATGATTTCATTTCTAAAAAAATCATTTACGCTTAAAAAATGTGATGAGGTGTGATTCCTTCCTTTTAAAAAAGGTTTCTAGAGCTACTAAAAGTTGCATTTACAAAATAGTTGATAGACATATTCCTCTGGATTGTACAATAAGCAAGACAGGGACCACTGATAAGACATGGTGTGTGATTAATCAGATTTGGCTTCTTTCTCTTTTGCTTCATCAATGGCTGCAATTTCCATGGTTTTAGTTTCTCTGTTTTCTGTGAGTAAATATCCCTTAATTTCTTGATTAGCCACTTTGGCCTGTTTCCCCTTTGCTCCCCTTTTCCCTTTTGCTTGCACTTTTTTTGTCTGAAGATATGTCTGGAACACTGTGGGGTTTTTCCCCCCCAGGGTCTTATTATATAATTCAGACTGACGTTGAACTCACTGTTTAGCCCAAGCTGGCCTCGAACTCACAGGGATCCTCCTGCCTCAGCCTCCTCAGTGCTGGGATTACAGGTGTGTGCCACTACACCTGGCTATAAGTGATTTTTTTTCAGAGCAGAAATAATCTGTTAGGGCTGAGCAAATTTGTCACAATTACACAGAATTATTTAATAACTGTGTGATTTTTGTTTAATTAAATGGTAGTTAACATTTCCATCTCCTTAAACATTTTTGATTAATACATGATTATTCATATTATTAGGTATAGTGTAATATGTCAATCATTTATATAACATGTACTGATCAAATGAGGATAAAGTTTCCATCCCTTTATCACTACTGCATTTAGAGCCTTCAAAGTCCTCTCCTCTCCTTATTCATACAATGTAGTATAGACTCCTGTGAACCACAGTCCCACAATGTGCTGGGGAACACAGGAACGCACCTATCAAATGGTGTTTGAGCACGTTATCCAGCTTCCCTCAGTCCTCCCTGCCCTCAGCCTTCCCAGTTCTTCTAATCACCAATCTACATTCAGATAAGCTTTTTACATTTGCTTGTACTAATTAAACATATTAATGAGGTTCAATGTGAGCTTTCTATACATGCACACAGTGTGCATCTGTCAAGTCCAGCCTTGATTTACCTACTCTTTTCCCATCTTTCACCCTCTGGTAATCACTATCCTAGGTAAACTTTCTTATTTTTTAACTTTCACATATGAGAGAGAACATACAGAAACTCTTTCTGTGTCTTATTTCAGGTAACATAATGTCCTCCAGTTCCACCCGTTTTACTGTAAATCACAGGATATAATTCTCTTTAATGGCTGTGTAGTATTCCATTGTGCATAAATATTATTTTCTTTATCAATTTTAATACTTAGATACCATATGCATGAATTGTATTATCATATTGTTCTAATAAATTTGTAAAATTAAACATTAACTAATAAAAAACAATTGGTTGAGGTATTCTTAGACATATTTACTTCAAGATGAATATTGAAATCAACTTGTAAAATTCTGTGAAAAGTTCAACATGAATTTTGTTTAGAATTTTATTGAATTATTCATAGATTATTATCTGAAGAAGTGATACCAATGGTCTTGTAATTGTCCATTAAAGACCATGGTATATTTGGGGGTTTATTCAGGCTTTTGTGCCCCTTAATAACGTGGTATCTTTTTATTTTTATTTTTATTTTTAGTGGTATCTTCTAAAAAGAGTTAAATGATGCTCTGTGCTGTCGTGTGCACATATATGGAAACTGGGTTTCATGCCTATGTACCAAACAGATGAGTGGCTATTTTGCCCACTTTGGCTGTGGACATCTACATAGACTGTGCTTTCATCCTCATGTTCCGGAAGGCTGAAGCCCTCAGGCAGGGTGATTTGATTAACAGGTCACTGTGAACGCAGCTTTCTCCCGATGACGCCAGGTGTAACAATAAAAGACTATTCTATTTTTTCTGCATTACAGAATAATGTGAAAGTATATATGTGGAAACTATTTTCTTAGTTACCAGATTTGTTAATGAAAGGCATTAGTACCTTATGGGTTAAGTGATGCATTTATTACTGAGTGCTATTCTGAAAGGTTCTTACAATTGCAGTGAAAGAATTTGTTGTATTTAGTAATGATGGGAACAGAATGACTCATGAATTACAGCTATAGAACAGGAAGAAAAAACAATGTGTAGTCTCTTGGTGAGGCCAATGCCATTTTAGAGTGATTTCTTAAAATTTTATTTTTGTGTTTTCTTTCAGGACATTTTCAAAAAATTAATTTTGGGCCGGGGATTTAGCTCAGTGGTTCTGCCGCCTGCCTCACAAGTGCAAGGATCTGAGTTTGATCCCCAGTAACCCCCCCACAAAAATTAATTTTATTGGTGCATTTTAGGTATACAATATAATGACCTTCATCATTGGAAATCTGCACCTTTACGTAATCTCTCTTGGTTCTTATTTTTCCCCATTACCCCGCCCTGCCTTCAACCCCTCCATCTCTCCCCATTTACAAAGACGTTGTTTCCATTTTTCATTTTCTCATATTAATTCCATTCCCTTCTTTCCTTTCCCCTACCCCCCCACTTCCCCTTTGCCCCTTTTCTTCCTATTTCACATTATCTATTATACCTTTTAGTCCTTATTTCAGTTTCTCACACTAGAGAAACTACCTTGTATTTACACGTGTGTTCTATTTATTTCACTTAAGAGTATCACCTCAATGAGCACCCATTCAGCTAGAAATGTCTCTAATTTCTCATTTTTTATGGCTTAGTAGTACTCCATTTTATTAAGAAAAATTTATTTATCCAGTCTTGAGTTAATGAGCAATTGGGCTGCTTCTAAGTTTTAGCTATTACAAATAGTGCTGCTGTGAACATGGGTGCACATATATCACTGTGGTGTGATTCTTTCACTTCTTTGGGGGAGATACCCAGAAGGAGAATAGCTGGGTCAAATGGGACTTCTTGTCTTAGTTCTTTGAGGTATCTCCATACTGATTTCCACAGTGGTTGCACCAGTCAACACTCCCACCAGCAGTGGAGAAGGGTTCCTCTTTCCCCACAGCCCTGCCAGCATTTGTTATTGATTGATTTCATGATAGCAGCCATTCTTTCTGGAGTGAAGTAGAATCTCAGCATTGTTTTCATTTGCATCTCTCGAATGACCAGTGATTCTGAACATTTTTTCATGTTTATTTACTATTTCTACTTCTTTGTCTGAGAAATGTCAGTTCATTTCAGATGCCCGTTTTTGGATTTGGTCTTTAAATTTGGGAGGTTTGATTTTGTAAAGTTTTTTATAGAGTCTAGATAGTAGGCTTTTGTCTGAGCAGGTGAGACTTTTTCCCACATTGTAGGTTGTCTCTTCACACTGTTGGCAGTTTCTTTTGTGCAGAAGCTTTTTAGTAGGAAGAGATCCCACTTGTTGAATGTTTGTGCTAGTTCACGGGAAATAGGTTTTGCTCATAAAATCTTTTCCTACACCAATGTCTTCAAGAGTTCTACCTAACCTCTGTTCCAGCCAGATCAGCGTTTCTGTTTTAATACTTACACCTTTGATCCACTTTGATTTTAGTTTAGTGCATGGTGAGAGATACAGATTTAGGTTTAATCTTTGGCAAGTTGAAACCCAATTTTTCCAGCATGATTTATTAAAGAGGCTATCTTTCCTCCAGTGAGAGTATTTGCCTCCTTTGTTGAAGATGAGATGGCTGAGTGTGTCTGGAATTGTATCTGGTCATATTCTTGGTAACCAACATGACTGCAATATCTACTGTAGCCTCCTTCACCAGGTCTGTCTAGCAGTGGTGGTTTCTTTTCTAGCAGTGGAGGTTTCTTTTCTAGTAGTGGTGGTTTCTTTGGCACAATATTAGCCACTCTATGGTAGCCATTACTGGAGTCATTCTGAGGAGGCACTTGTTCTCTTGGAATCCTTTCATAGTCATATCGTTCCTCAGACCACATCGCATTTGTTCTGTCAGCCACTCTTTTCTTTTTTTTCTCTTTTCTTTTGGTATGGGGATCAAACTCAGGACCTTGCACTTGCGAGGCAGGCAGCAGCATCACTGAGCTAAATCCCTGGCCCTGTTTTCATTCTTTTATTATTTTGAACCTTACACCAAAGCCCAGCTAAAAATCTATCATTGTGCACAAAATCCATTATCTCTGTTTCTGCATCTTCTAATCTGTTCCACTGGTCCTCAGGTCTGTTTCTTTGCCATTACCATGCTGTTTTATCACAGTAGCTTTCTAATATAGTTTCAAGTTGGGAGTTGTGATACCCCCTGCCATGTTTCTGTTGCCTAGAATTCCTTTTGCTATTCAAGGTGTCTTCCTATTCCAAATGAATTTTTGGATTTTTTTCTCAAGGTCCATAAAGTATGCTGCTGGAATTTCAATTGAGATTCCATTGAATCTATGTGGCAGTTTTGGAAGTATGGCCATTTTCACTATGTTGATTCTTCATACCCAGGAGCAAGGGATGTCTTTCCATGTTCTCATGTCATCTTCAATCTCTCTTTTCAGAGTGCCATAGTTTTCAGAGAAGAGGTCTTTGATTT
>NW_004624774.1:7420813-7459902 GCF_000247695.1 Heterocephalus glaber
TAACTTCAGGTCATGCAATAGAATAAAGAGGAAGAATAGACTAACAATGATGATGACAATGATGGTAATACTGAGAAGGAGAAAACTGCCAGGGGAAGATGTGTTAGGGGGAGATGATCTGAAAAGTTCTCTCTGAGAAGGTGACATTTTAGATTACTTTTAAATTAAGAGGAGTCAGCCATGCCAAGAACCTTTTAAACTTTTTTTTTTTTTTTGGTATTTTACCTTCCTTTCATTATGCATAAAGCTTCAGTAACTTATGCCAACTGGAAGAGTGTTTGTGCAGGTATGTTTTGAGTAGCAATGGGAAAATAGCTGGAGTAATCATCTTCTCCACCTGTGGCCTGATGAGTGTAACAGTGGTGATCATTGCCTGACACTTGGACCCCCCAAGGAGAGATCTCTGAGGATCACTGGTAATGGAGACTTTGAAATGGTGGCGTGATGAAGAGTTGATGGTGAAAGAATTAGAATTTCTATTTACTAAATATCTAAAGAGCAGCAATGGAGAAATCTCCTAAATATCTGAGAGGGGTATAGAAGATTTCTGGTTTTTTAATCTGGTACTAGTGATTGAACCCTAGCTCTTCACACCAAGCTACATATCTTCCAACTTTTAAAATGTTTTTTGTTTTGAGATGTGGCCTCACTAAATCATTAAATTGCCCAGATTGGGCTTGAACTTGCTGTCCTTCTGCCTCAGCCTCCCAGAGTGGCAGGATTACAGGCAAGTACCACCACACCTGGCTTGAATTTTGACCACAAGATCATTAGTTGCATCACATTTTGGTTAAAAGAAGGAAATGTGACCTCACTTTATGGTCACATCCTGGTATGTGGATTATACTTAGCTAAGGACATTTTTAGTCAATATACACTCAATGACTATTTATGCACCAATAATAACTAACAATTATTGAATATTAACTATGTGTCATCTCCTACTCTAAGTTCTTAGAAATGTTAATCATGTGATACTCAACACTTCTATTAGTAGTTACTATTATGTTTTCTATTTCATATGTGATACAGAAAAGAGTTCACAGAATTAGTAAATTAGTAAGTTCTTCAAGATTCAAGCTCAGGTGATTCAGAACCCATTTTGCAAGTCTTTTCCTTACAATCTGTATTAGAATTTGTTCCTCTCATCAGCTATCAAGAAAAAAGCAGTGTATTATTCTTTAAGTGATAAAAAAAGAGAAAGAGAGAGAGAGAGAGAGAGAGAGAGAGAGAGAGAGAGAGAGAGAGAACACATAAGCATGTGGAAGCCTGAAGCTAGGTTTGGTACCAGGAATTACTGCTATTTTAAAAAGTTATTAAAAAGAAAATAACTATTTCATTAGTAGAGAGAGTGTTTAAAGAAAGTCTGATTTAATCACAGTCCTGAGGGCAAACCTGTCTTTTCTTTGATCTCAAGCCAAAAATTTTTAGCCTTATTTTGCAGAGAAAAGTGTTTAACACAGAGAAATTTTGCAACTTGGGTCTGCCTTATGCCTAAGTTTGTTTGTGTCCTCTCCTGTCATCTGTCCCACCTTCCCTCACTTTTTTCCTCTCCCCCCTTCTCTTTCTTTCTCCCTCCTTCCCTTTCTTCCTTTTTTGTTTCTCGGTACTGGAAATTGAACCAAGGACCTCCACACTAAGAAATATCCCCACCCTTTTTGTATTTTTTATTTTCTGAGATGGGATCTTGCTATACAGTTCAGGCTGGCCTCAAGCTTGAATCAATACTCCTGCCTCAGCCTCCTGAGTGCTGAGATTTAAAGGTATGTACCACCACACCCAGCAAATTTATGCTCTTTATGAGACTTCTCTGTAGGAATATTTTAGAAAAAGTTCAACACCAAAAATAAAGCTCTTACATGATATGTACTCAAGGCATGGATCCATGATGTCTTTCATGCACAAAGAAAATATATAGGGAGCTTTTAATTTCAGACTGCATAGAGTTTATTTGAACTTATGGAAATCTATATGACCACTACCAAAATACACTTTATGGATGAATAGAGGACACCCTGACATCCTCAATGTGATGCTAAGATCCTTAACACATTGAGAAGGTTGGACTGTTCCTATTTCTTCCATTAGTGCCATGTGCATGTATGTTTGTGTGTGTGCATGCATGAGTATACACCCTTGAGAATATAATGAAAATTCTCCTGTAGCATAAAAAAGAACATACAAAGGAGTAAACATTTATAGCAAAGTATAAAACTTTTAAGATATTTCACATACAAAGGCATACTCTTAACTTAGGAAGGTTCCTAAATATGTCCATTACTTCTATTATACACCAAGACAGATAAGAAAACAATCACCTTAATTAAGATATATTATTATTATTGTTGTGGTGATTGTTGTTTGTTATGAAATATTAGGGAATGAACCCAGGGCATTCCTCATGTGCTGTATCCTCAGCCCTTTTTCATTTTTTATTTGAGACAGGGTCTTGCTAAGTTGCTTAGGTAGAACTCAAACCTGTGATCCCCCTGCCTCAACCTCTCCAGTAGCTGAGATTACACCTTTGGGTTTTAAAAAAATTTCCTTTTGAATTATATTTTGGAGGTTTTGATACAAAGTTAACCACACTGATTACATTTTTTCAAGCACTCATGGTCTTTAAAAAGACTGTTTAATAAATGTATCCTCCTTACAGTAATAAAAAGGTTATGCCACTGCTTTTATTCTTGATTGGATTCCTTGATTTGATCTGTTTCATTTATCATATTTAATGACTTGACTTGGTTAATTTAAGTGTCTTTATAAGTTCTAACTTAGAAATAATGGCTTTTATATAATTGATTTTTATTTATTTCCTTTTAGTAAAATATTATCTTATTTTTTTTGCTCTAAGTAATCCTTTGACTGGATTTCACAAATTCGGATATGAAAGACTTGATTTTTGGTTATTTTGACTATTTCTCAATGATTTGCTTTTGTCAGAAATTACAATATTTTATCTGCAGTAGATTCATTTGCTGTTTTAATATAAATGCTATATTTGTTTCAGGTAGCCTTTAAATGTATAACACATTTTGCTTTATATATTTAATTCATGTTTTATATATTTTACATTATAAATTATATTTTAAATTATTATAAAATATACCTCTGAAACTTGCTTACTCTATTTTAAATTCTTCTTTTTTGAGATTAATATTGGGAACTCTGTTATTTTATTTAAATATGATTTTCTCCAGCATTTTGTTTTTGTTTTTTTTTTGTTTTCTGAGACATTTTCCCATTGTATAGTTCAAGCTGAACTCACTATGCAGCCTAGGCTGGCTCTGAACTCATAGCAGTCCTTCTGTCTCAACCTTCCAAGTGTTGGGATTACAAGTGTGCACCAGCATATCTGGCCATCTGATTCTAATTTAATACCTGTTGGTATTATTATAAACTTATGTAGCATTATAAATGATTCCTTTGCCTTAATGTGTAAAAATACACCTTTTGGATCAAAAATACCACTCATAAAAAAATCTACACTAAGAATATGATTAAAGAAAACAAAATATTTTTGTATAAAAAGGTTTATTTTCTTTTTAAATTAGTGTTATTCGGTTGATATGTAATCCTTGTACATTTTTATGAGGTGTAATGTGGTGCTTTGATTCGTGCATGCATTGGATAATGATAAAATCAGGATATTTGGTGTATCTATCACCGTAAAATTTATCATTTCTTTATTGTGAGTATATTACAACCTTCCACAATGAGGGAAAAAGTTTTTACCAGCTGTTCCTCAGACAAAGGTCTACTATCGAGAATATATAAATAATTTTAAAAAATCAGACCTCCCAAATTTAAAGACCTAATCTAAAAATGGCCATCTGAAATGAACAGACATTTCTCAGATAAAGAATTAGAAACAGTAAGTAAACATATGAAAAAATGTTCAACATCACTAGTCATTTGAGAGATGCAAACGAAAACAATGCTGAATTTCCACCTCACTCCAGAATGAATGCCTGCTATCAAGAAATCAACCAATTACAAATGCTGGGAAGTTGTGGAGAAAAAGGAACTCTCCTCCACTCTTGGTGGGAGTGTAGACTGATGCAACTACCATGGAAATCAGTATACAGATACCTCAAAAAACTAGGTTTAGGGGTCCCATTTCATCCAGCTACTGCCCTGGTAGGTATCTTCTCAAAAGAATTAAAATAATCATACCACAGTGATATATGTGCCCCCATGTTTATAGCGGCACAGTTTGTAATAGCTAAAACTTGGAAACAGCACAATTGCCTATGAACTGGAACCTGGATAAAGAAGATGTGGATTTTTAAAAAATTTATAAAATGGAGTACTACTTAGCCATAAAGAATGAGAACCTAGAGACATTTATAGCTAAATGGATGGACATTGCACATTGAGGCCATTCTTTTAAGTAAAATAAATAGAACACACATGCGTAAATACCAATAGTTTCTCTGGTGTGAGAAACTGAAATTGTATATAAGGATCAAAATGTATAATAGATAATTTGAAATAGGAAGAAAAGGTCCAAAGGGGAAGGGGAAGTGGGAGGGGTGGGGGAAGGAAAGAAGCGAAAGGAATAAATATGAGAAAAGGAAAAAATGGAAACAAAGTCTTTATAAATAGGGAGGGATGGAGGGGTTGAACGGAGAGCAGGGGAATGGGTAAAAAAATAAGAACCAAGATACATCATGTTAAAGGCACAAATTCCCAGTGATGAGTGTCATCATATTGTATACCTAAAATGTATCAATAAATTTAATGAATAAAAAAATCTTCTATTTTGAGATATACTGGGCAGATTAGTTAACTATGTGTGCCCTGCTGTGCTGTAGCACACCAGAACTTATTCTTCCCATCTAACTGCAACATTGTCCCTGCTGGCCAACCTCTCCCCAGTCTCCTTGGTCACTTGTAACTATTCTACTCTGTTTCTATGAGATAGCCCCAAAAGTTTTATTTTTTCACACTATGTCATAATAAATATTTGAAATCACCTGAAATCACAAAGTTGGGAAAATATTAAGGAACGGGGGGTTAACTCTCTGGATAAGTATTATATTACACAGTATTACTGAACACCATAAGAGTATAAAAGATATGCATCATATGGGAAATACACAACGCAACGTTATATGTGCACTGTGATCTCAACTATGTAAAATGGATAAGCAGTTTCATTAGGACTAGGGTGATTTATAAGAGAACAGAAACAGTTGATGGCACAGGTTAGGGTACCATGTGAAAAATCTCTCAGCAATTTATTTACAGCTTCTAAATGTTTACACAGTGTATGAAAGGAATCAGGTATGATTCCTAAGTGTCTGGAAAGGATAGGTGTGGACTTCTTTGACTTCTGACTCTCTTTCATGGAAATCTGCTGAGCCTCTATTAAGTGAAGGGTGAAATTTTCCATTGCTACTGATGAGAACAAATGAATTATATTGGGAGTGGACAGACACAGCCCTTCCTTCAAGATGATGACTCACTGGCAAACCCTCCTGATGGGTGTGACCCAGGGCTGACCTGTGCAGACTGGGGATGGATTGATTATAGAATTCTCACTTTCCTTCCTCTGCTAGGAGATTTAAATGAGACCTCACCTTATAAAAAAGAAAGAATTGCTACATTCTTTTAATAAAAATGTCAGAACTGAACAAACCAGAGAGAATACTTTAGTTCTTCTATCTAATGTGAAAACCTGTTTCCGTGTCAGTATGAGAATGACTCTTACCCTGACCCTCACTCATTTGTACAGTGCAGGATGTAGCCTCTAGTTTTGACAAGCAGTGCATTTATTTGACAGCAGACCACCCTCTCTGTGGAACTCATCCTAATGGCACAGTCCTGTGAAACATTTAAACTTTATACCAAGGTCCATGAAAAATTAAGAAGTTTGGGATGTGAAAAAGTGATTATGTGTTTTTCAAGGTATGAAGGGATTAAAACTGGAACAAAATATTACCGTGAAAGTGAATTAGATAGCTTATCTAAAAATATGATTTCATTCTAGAAGTCAAACTCAAATTTATCACTAGAAGTTGTCAAACAGATTTGATGATCATTTGCTGTGAATATGATGAGGATAATTCAAGCTTTAGACTAGAGATTTGAAGAGTTTGTGACTTCTAACTCTGAGTATCAGAAGAATGAAGGAAAGAAAAAAAGAAAGAAAGAGGAGAAGAAGAAAATAGGAAGAAAGGGAGGGAATGAGGGAAAAAGGAAAGGAGGAAAGGATAGACAAAGGAAGGAAAGAAATAAGGAAGGAAGGAAAAAAGGGAACGAAAAAAGAGATAAAGGAGGTATTTCAGGCTTATCTAAGCACTATAGAATTGGAATATCTGGGTTTGGGAGCCTAGGAATTTGGATATTTAATAAACTGCCTAGGTGGTTTTTATATATACAGTTTAAGAGAGCAGGAAATAATAACAATGGGTCAGATTGCTTCTTCTTCTCCTTCTCCTTCTTCTTTTTTGTACCAGGGATCGAACTCGGGACTTAGTGCTTGCAAGGCAGGCAGCAGAACCACTGAGCTATAAAAATCTGTTTCCATATCACAAACAAGCAATGTGACAGTTTAGGCAAGTAAGGATGTTAAAGAAGTGATTGCTTCTAAGAATGAAGTAAGAACCTGATCTCTGAGGTTATCTGTCTACAGACAATAAAATCAGTCTGTGTTGAATTTCTTACCTTATTCTTTGAGATAGATGGGAAGAGATAGGAACTAGGAAACTAGATAGGAGGTGTCCTGGGAAGGCATTCTGGAAACAGCCTTCTCCATCCATGTATAATTAATTCCTGCCTCGTACTCTGGTGTCCAAGCCTAAGGTTTTGATTGCTCGAATCCCTGGCTGTGGCTTCATGGAGTTTAATGAGGCTCACTCCATAAAAAGAAGCTACAGGATTTCTTGAATGCTTGTTACAGGGAGTGGCTTTTTGGATCACAGTGATTCATTTAATCCTTCCCCTCTCAAAAGGGAGCTAAATTGCCAAAAATGTGCACCTAGTTCAGGAGGTGGCTTGGAAGCCTGGAGACTCCTCCCAGAAACTGAAGGCTCTTTTCCCATGTACATGAAGAATTACTGCTCCTCAGAGTGGCCCATAATCTGGGTACCTATAAGGTCATTGGAAGACCCACTTACCCATTTATTTATCCAGTGCCAGATATATGCCACTCACTGCATTAGTATGAAGAGAAGATTAATTATGGGTCAAAACAGACAGCCTAGAGTTTATAGCCTGGTTAAATTTCCGTACCTGCTGACCAACTAGGAATTAGCTAGCATGGCTTGGTCATCATTATCATCATCATCATCATCATTTCATTAATATAACAGTGGCTAACATTTATGGACTGGGTATCTATGGCTAAAATCTTTTTAATGGAATATTCTCAGTGAGACATGAATATTATCATGGTCATTTTTCAGATGACAAAATTTATATACATAGATACAGTAACTGGCTCAAGTTATACGTCCTCCATTGGTCTTCAGGGTGTGCATGGGAAAGCAGAGATTTAGTGGTCCTTTCTCCAGCTTCTCTGAGCTTGGGACCTACTTGTTTCTGATCTCTTGAACTAGGGTATGAGCTAGGCCAGACTCCATTAACACCATGTCAGTGCAATCCAGTCTCTAGTCTCAAAAGAGGATCATTTTGAGGACTGGGAATTAAATTCAAGCCTTGAGTAAGAGAAGAGAAATGAGGGCCGGGGATTTAGCTCAGCGGTTCCACAGCCTGCCCCGCACGTACAGGGACCCGAGCTCGATCTCCAGTACCAAAGAAAAAAAAAAAAAAGAAGAGAAATGTAGTTGACAGTAGCTATCTTTGGAATCCCAGGGATTAAATGGGCACAGAGGAGGCAGGAAGACTTTGGGGCTTTGGGATATTTGGAGATGGCTACAGTTTTCTTTTAGGTAGACCAGAAGGTAAGGCTGTTTCTATCAAACCCTTCCATTTCAGCAAGTCAACAGGACAGCTAAAGTATGACTTCCTGAGTTCGGAAGGGTCAGATGGACCTAGCCTTAGTGGTCAAGAAGATTGGTCAGACCTGAAGATCAGGATCCTGGCCAAAGCATCTCAGATTTGGATTAGTTTTGTGCATATAATACTGAGGAATCATCCAGGATGTGATCCCTTTTAATGATGCTTAGGAGTAATGCCAAAAAGTTGAGACTTCTTGGATTTGTAGATGCTGAAGTATGTCATGAAGATTGTAATGAGGTACATATATTGTAAATTACTACTCATTTTAAAACAGGATTCTCCCTATGTTCTTAAACTAAAATTTTAATTGCTCCTCCAAAGAGAATTTGCCGTCTCCTTATTTATGGATAGCATATTTCTCTTCACTAATACTAGGATTAATCATTTATCTTTTGAGATGTATGTATTTACAGTGTACTTAAAACATAAAGTTGGAACCATACACTTATATGATTTGAGGTTTTTTAATTCTTTAACATTTTCAATATTACTCTGGAATGTTGCTATTCATAGTAATTGAAGACCAAATAATACTTTGTTATACTGAAGACTATAATTATTTAATAATTTCTCTATTGCCATTTCCAAGTTTTTACCCTTTGGCTTCGCCATTTATGATAGTAAAATGTCAGAAACAACCTTAATTATAATGCTGCTTTAAATACATTTGTCCACAAATCTTTCCATATAGTTATTATATAAGGGCAAGTATTGCTTTTAAATTTTCTTATACTGTAACATCTAAGAAATTCTCAGAATGGTTGTATTACTCTATTAGTACCTTGGGAAGGTTACTCTTTCTACGCTTTAGGTCTCTCATCTCTACTAAAAGAATAAAAATAGCACCTACCTCACAGAGTTGAGGTAATATATACAAAATGCTTAGATTAGTGGATGTAAAGTACTTAAGACTATACATAACTATACTCATAACTATAACCATAACCATAAATATATGTTTGTTGTTCTACATTCTTAACAATTAATGCCAATTTTGGCAGTAAATGTCAGTGTTTTCCCTTTATCATATGTTAGAAATACTAGTTCAGTGATAGAGTGGCTCCCTTTTTATTGGGACTTTTTTGAGTACTGGTAAAGTTTGGCATTTTAGTTTGTATTCGTTTAGCCACTTGTATTTCTTTTTCTATAGATTTTATTCATTCTTTAAATGGATCCTCTTTGTTTTATGTAGCAATTTTCTGAACTCTTTATATGGTGATGCTTTGCTGTCTTACGTTACAGATACTTCCTGTATTACAGGGTACCATTTGCATCATTCTATTATTTCTGACTGTGGGTCAGAGAAGACTGAGAAGGCTTCAAAGTGAAAAGTCATGCTTGGGCTGTTTCCTCAGCAAAGATGAATGCACTTTACGGATTGAAAGAACAGCACCTGTAGTTTGAGAGAAAAAGTTCCAAGGATTGTAATTTTTCTCCAGGTTTGTTCCTTGACCAAGCCAGCTAGCATCTCTGACCACTAATATGCTCATCTCTAAATGGACTCTTATCAATGCTTTTAGGAACCCCTTCAAGATCAACACATTTATTAAATGCACTTATTAAATTTCTGCATAAACAAATTCCATATAAGTATGAGCTTTTTGTTTTTAACATTTTTGATATGTACATTTGTAAAAAGGATGCCACCTTTGTCTTTGAGCTGTGTGTGATTGGCCTTCTTACTTCTTCTTGACAGGAAGCTCATTTTTCAGATTCAGTTGACCTTCTACTGAAAACCACCCCCTCGCATTCCACACACTCATTAATTAAGTAAAATATCAGAGTATCACCTCATAGCACTTTGTGCCTCATAGTGGTAGCACTGAACACAGTTACAATTTCTCATTTATTTAAGTGATTACTTGATTGGTTTGTTCTTTTTCTCTAGAATGGAAACTAAAAGGGCAGAATTCATGCCGTGTGTGCCTGTGTGTGTGTGTGTGTGTGTGTGTGTGTGTGTGTGTATCTTTTGCTTACCATAATGTTTTACATGCCAACTGTGTTTCAGCAGACCCTCACTTAACATTGCTGGAATGTCCTGTGGGATGTTTGCATATGCATAAAAACATTTCAGTGGGGATAAGGTAGTGAAACAGGAATAAATACATCATGTGGGAGTAGTGGTGAGGAGGCAGGTGTGTCTAGCCTGGAGACTAGCATGTGAAGGAGAGTCATGGGGATGGGACTTGAAAGGGGGACTTGGGCTTGATGACAGAGAGGCTTGGATATCAGGTGGAGGAATGTCAGTGTGTGAGAAATGCAGTGGGAGCCACTGAAGAACTAAGAGTAGGAATAGCATATAAAATGTGTTAGAAGATGCATGTAATATGCAGAGTGCATTGGAAGAAAAAGGCTAAGGCACGGAGATTTTTTAAGCCTGTTGTAATTTTTTTAAAAGGCTACTGAACTCCTGCTTCAGTGTACTACTATTGGAACATGGGAAAGCGAGCAAATTTGAACATTGTTCCCAGGGAAAAAATAATACTTCATGTTCATTGTATATGGTAGTAAGAGAATATTATTTCCACATTATTAGTAATTATACTGTATAATGCCTTTTACAGCTATGAATATTGAGAGCAAGAAGAAAAACAGAGTTGGAAATGCAGCATATGGTATATTAGTGGCACAGTGAGATCATGAAGACAGTTTTCCAGAATCAGTTTTTTTTTTTTAACTTTAAAACACATTGTCTTTGCCAGAAACAAGGTAGGTGAGCTGGGAGGAGGATTATTAGTCCACTTTATGTATAGTGAATCGGGGGATGGCTGACAATTGATGATGAATGACTGAAAGTGTTAGGAAGAGTAACATATAGTGGCAGTCTGGTAGAGAGATGAGAGCAAGGGTTATGTATTTTCAACTCAATGGCCCAGAGATAGTAACTTCAGATCAGCTACAGTGTTTCATTTTGATTTCAATTACTGTCTCTTCAGTTTCCTATTTTTGAAAAAAAGTAATGATATTCATAGATATTGAGCACTTATTATATGATAAATGCTGAACTAGTGACTTATTTGGTTCATTACTGAGCACTATTACCTTTATTACTCTATTTTCCATAAGAGAAGGCAAGACCAGTTGTGAAATAACTTTTCCAATGTCTATTAAATTGTCAATAATCCTGCTAGCATGTTTCTCAATTTTGAAGCTATTCACATTAGCAGGCAGGTGATTCTTTGCTGGGAGTGGGGTGGGAGCAGCTTTCCATTGCAGGGGAGAAAGTTTAGCAGAATTTCTGGTATCTACCCACTTGATGCCAGCTATGACAGCCCAAAAGGTCTGCGAACATTACCAAATGACTCATTAGTGTGACTCTGTCTCAGAAACACAAAATTAGAAATGTCCCACACTTGAATTCAAATAGATTCCTCAAAATGTGTAAAAGATAATGTGAAATAGGAAGCAAAGGTTCAAAGGGGAAAGGGGAGGGGGAGGGGTAGAGGAGAGAAAAGAGGGAAAGGAAAAAATATGAGAAAAGGAAAAAATGGAAACAAAGTCTTTGTAAATGGGGGGGTGGAGGGGCTGAAGGGAGGGCAGGGGAAGGGGGAAACAATAAGAGCCAAGATACATCATGTAAATGTACAAATTTCCAGTGATGAATGTCATCATATTGTATACCTAAACTGTACCAATAAACCTAATGAATTAAAAAAAAATCTTCCCCAGAAATTTCTACCTAGTCGATATATTCTTCCTCTGTATTCTTGTGTCACTTATTGGCCAAACTATTAAAATATGGTTTTTTGTTTTATTTCATATACATCTTGTCTTTGCAAGAAGCTTATGAGGCTTTTGAAGACAAATTTTATATTTGATAAAATGTTAGATGCAGCTATCTTTTTCTTATGTTTTTGCTTAATTCTTACTATCAGTTCATTCCCTCAATCCTAGGGTAAACTGTCATAATTCTTAGCTAAACTGTTAAAAAAAAACTTATTTGATTTCTCTACCTGTTTCTTTCTCTTATTCAAATGATGTAATTCATTCCCCTGTTTGAAGTCCTTTGCTAAAACACAAGTATGATATTGTGTGTCTTTCTGGCTTAAAACATAATTAAGGAATATATTCTCAGCCTAACATGTCAGCTTTTTTTAAATCATCTTCTTCTGCATAAAGTTGGCTCTAGTAAAGAAAAGTTGTACCTATCTCCTAGATTCTGTCTCTATGCTGTTCCTTCTCTTCTTTCTGTAGAGTTCTTAAATTTTTTTCCATAAATTAACTTTAGTAGCTACCTCCTAGTATTGTTAAAGGATTCAAGAAAATAAAGGAAAACTTCTTTACACCATGTTTGGTAGACAGTAAAAAAATAAGTGCTCAATAAATGTTATCCACTAATATTTAAACATAATCTCATAAATTCTTTGAAATATGCAGGCTACATCAATTTGTTTTATACTTTCTTGGTGATGATTGACAACACATGTATTTAGTTATTTAGTTACTTAAGACCAATGGGGAAATACAAGGAATTTAAAGTTACTTATTACAGAATCAATGCAGAAATTATATGTGCCAGTAAGTTAACCCCTCAGAGGAAAGCAGCTTTTGGAAGGATTTTACAATTGAAATGTGAGGATTTCATGGATAATGGGGCCAAGTCTTCTGGGAGTACTCAGTCGGGAGGTTCCCATGGCACAGAGAATGCTGGGAGCTAAAGTAGGTGAATGACAGGACATCTGAGAGTAGTGGGTGGAGAAGGAGCACCAGGTGGGAAGGCAGAAGACTTACGGAAAGGCATGGTTCAGGGAACATGAAATGACATTCCAGTCTGTCAGTTTGAAATACACATTTCTGCTTGGCAACCAAAATTGATTTCTGTACAAAGACTGGTGACAATAGGCGTCCTGGTCTTGTTTCTAACCCAAAAGAAAAAACTTTTAGTTTTGCACTATTGAATATGATGAGGCTCTCAGATACGATTTTACTTATATTGAGCTATATTTTTCTATGCCTATTTCATTCGGTGTTTTCTAATGGAAACAAGTTAAATTTTATGAAAGCTTTTTCTGCGTCTACTGAGATGATAATCTAATTTAAAATCTTTATTAATGTGTTGTATCATTTTTAGGGATTTGCATCCCAGGGATAAATCTACTTAATTGTGGTGTGTGATCCTTTGAATGTACTATTAAATTTAGTTTGATAATTTTTCTTGAGAATTTTTGCACCAGTGTTCTCAGGAATATTTATGTGTAGTTTTCTTGTATTGTCTTTGTCTTTGTTATCAGACTAATGAAGCTTTCCTTAATGAATTTGCAAATGTTTCCCTTCCTCTTCAATTTTTTGAAAGATTCTGATAAGGATTGATTTTAATTCTTTAAATAATTAGTAGAATTCAGTAGGGAAATTATCTTCCATTCCTGGGCTTTTCTTTTATGGGCATTGTTTGTTATTATTCAATTTCTTTCTTTATTATTAGTCTAGTTATATTTTCTTTCTTTTTTTTTTTGTACCAGGAATCGAACTTGGGATCTTGCACTTGCAAGGCAGGCAGCGGAATCACTGAGCTAAATCCCCAGCTCTATATTTTCTATTTCTTCATCATTTTTGGTAAGCTATACATTTTAGGGAATTTATCCACTTGTTTTAGGCTATTCCATTCTTGCATATAAATGCTCAAAGTATTCTCCTGTAATCCTTTGTGTCTCTATGGCATTATTAATGTCTATCTTTCATTTCTGATTTTATTTGAATCTTCTTTTTTTTTCTTAGTCTAGCTAAAGGTTTTGTTTACCATTTCAAAAGCCAGCTCTTAATCTTGTTGATCCTTTCTACTGAATTTCTAGTCTCAATTCCATTCCTTTCTGCTTTAAAGTTTTAATTTTCTTCTTTCAGCTAATTTTGGAGTCAGTTTGCTCTTTTTCTTGTCTCTCGAGGTTTCAAGTTAGATTGTTTATCTGTGGTCTTTTTCGGGTAGGCATTTATCACTATAAATTTTCCTGTTAAGACTGTTTTTGTTGTATCTCAATAATTTTGAATCATTGTGTTCTCATTTTCATTCATCTTAAATGTCTATCAATGAATAAATGGATAAAGATAATATGGTATATACATACAAGGAAATTATCATTCCACCTTAAAAAAAAAGAAGGAAATTCTGTCACTTTTGACAACATGGGTGACCTGGAGAACATTATGTTACATGAAATAAGCCAGGTAGAGTAGGTTAAATATTTTATTATTTCATTTAAATAAAGCATCTAAAATAGTGAAACTCAGAGAAATGGAAAAGGCAATGGTGATTGCTATGGGCTGGAAACAAAAAAAAAATGGAGAGTTTTTGCTCAGTGGATATAAAGTTTCAATTATGCAGAACAGATAAGTTTCAGAGATCTTCTAAATAGCATATAATTTATATTTAATACTTGTGTGCTTCAAATGTGTTGATGGAATAGATTTTCTCTTAAGTGCCCGTAGAATAAAACACACACCCAAGAGACCAATAAATTTTGGAGGTAATGAATAAGATGGATAAGTTGAATACCTAGGTTGTGGTGAGGGCAGTGTAAGTGCATGCCTCTCTCTCAAAGTGTGTATACTGCATGTATTTGAATAAAGCTTAAATTTCAAAAGAAAAAAATAGATTTATATATACCATAGCTCAAAATAGATAGGTAACCACATGATAATTGCATAGCATAATAGACCCTATCTACTACTAGTTGAAAGTTGACTCATTTCAAATTCATATTAGATATCCAGAGGGAAACTGCTTAGGTTTTTGTTTTTTGAGTTTTTTTTAAATTTTGTAATCAAAATGGTCTTTTTGAGTTTGATAATAGCCCTATTTCCAAGTTGATAATATGTGCAAGATGATTTACAAAGAAAACTAACGGGAATTAGCTAGGTATTAATTTCCTGGCCTAAAATGTTGTCTCCATGAGCAACATTGACACAGATCTTTTGCCAAACAAGCATCCTATTTCATAACATCTGACCTTTCAAATCTGCTTTTTTTTATTTCTTTACTTTTTGGTGAATAATTGCTTATTTATTTACTAAAATTTTAAGTTTTGGCTAAAGCAGAAAAATCCACTGTATATGAACAGAATTTTCCCTGATAAAAAGTTATGTCACACTTTAGTTCTATGTTTGTGCAAGTAATAGCAGTGAAAATTTACATGAATTTTAAAAATTAATAAAATATTCACTAGAATTAGATCTTTGCCCATACCCCCTTCTCCCTCTGTTGATTATTATAAAATTGATTTATCCTGTCATTTTTATATTTATTTTTAAAGTTTTGTTTAAAGCACCCGTAGGATCAGGCTTCTGGAGTAAAAATGGAAAATAGTTGAAGTATATTAATATATATTAATCCAACTTTAAAAAATAAGAATATTGCACAAAAAAGTAAAAATTATTGCCATCTTGAATTGGCGTGGTACCATTGTAACAATTTTTGAGCCAGAGTTGATACCTTGTTATTGACTAAAATCCATAGTTTACAATTGGGTTTATTCTTCTTGTCATAAATTCTGTAGATTTTGACAAGGACACAATGTCAGATATCTTTCATCACAGTGCTATGCAGAATAGTTTCACTACCCTGAAAAAGTTAGACTCCACCTATGCATCCTTTCTCAGAATTCTTGGCAACGACTGACATTTTTACTGTTTTTAACGTTTACCTTTTCCAGATGTCTCATACTTGAAATCAGGCACCATATAGACTTTAGACTGACTTCTTTTGCATAACAATATACACTTGTTTGCTCTATGATTTTTTTGTGGCTTGGTAGCCTCATTATAATTAACTATTATTATTATTAACTATATTATTGTTAACTATTAATATCCCACTTGATAGATTTATTGCAAAGATTTTTAACCCATTCACTTACTGAGGGAAATTTTTTTTTTCCCAAATTCTTGCAATTTCAAGGGAAGTTACTATGCACATCTGAGTGCAAGTTTTTCTGTGGACATAAATTTTCAACTCCTTTAGGTAAATGCCAAGGAGCATGATTTCTGGATGGTAAAAATATGTCCATTTTGATGAAAACTGCCAAATGGCTTTCTGAAGTGATGGTATCACTTTATATTTGTACCAACCATGAGTCAGACTTCTCGTTGCTCCATATTCCTGCCCACATTTGGCATTGTCAGCACTGGGGATTTTGCCCATAACAAGTGTAATAGTTGTACTAGCCCATATTCTAATAAGTGTATAGTTGTACTAGCCCATATTTTTTATTGCTGGATGTTTCCACCTGTTAAGGAATAGGGTTTGTTAGATTCCAGCTTCAGTTGGTGACTGCTTTTCTTCTTTCCTCAACATACTTTTAAAAGTAATATAGTCTTCTCATTAAAAAAAATTGAAATGGAGGGCTGTATTTTCCATAATTATTTGCCTAATTTTGGCAGAATCATTGAGAATAAGGAGGACATCAGTTCTTGTACATATGGCAAGCACCTTACCTCCTACTTTTGTGTACTTTTCTTTACCTTCACCCTGTTACCCAGAAATGCTGAGCAATGCTCAATGCTGAGCAGATTTCAGATCAGCAAGTCTTTTTTCATTATATGTAGGAGTCTGTTATTCTTTTTTGTAGCCTCTGAACTCCTCCCTGTGTTCTTGTTTTATTCGTCTAAGTAACATGGAGAATTTTATTTATTTCCAGGCTAAACTGACATCAATGATCCTTAGTCCAAGAATCCAGGGAAAATTCTATGCCTATTTAGTTTATTTTACATAGGTAAAATCTTTAGTTTGTAGAGTACTAATGTAATCTGGGATGATAAGTCTCTAACATGTATAATTTGAAAATTGCATGAATCAATAGGAATATGCAATTGAAGTTTCTGGGAACAGTTTAAAAATATATCATTGGATCATTTTGTTGATTGATTTGATTATATCTTATTATGACATATCAGGAGTTTAAAAACTTTTTATCCTTATTAGTACATGTTTGCAGTACATAATGATTACATCCACCTGCAGGAGTTGGTACAGGTACATAGCACATCTTCATTTTTTATGTCCCCTCCCCTCCCCTTACTCATCTTCCATCGCTCGGTATATCATGAGTTTTTGAAAGCATTCTTCATTTCCTATAGAAATTTGAAGTCATATAAGATTAAATTAACCATAAGAAGCTAAGAAGAAATATGTAAAAGAAGGTCTAAATTTTAAGACAATACTAAAATGGAATTTAAAAAATATTTCTCCTCTGTATTTATAGGTGTTCAGTAACATTAACAGAATTAAAGATTTTCTTGATCCTTTGACATAGAAAATTTTTACTGGTACTGGGTCAAAATAATTTTAATAGCTTGACTGAGGTATAATTGAGATACAATAAACTCAATATCTAAAGTATGCAATTGATACATATTGACATATTAGTGCGACATGAAGCTCTTGAGGCAATCAACCAATAACATGTGATTGTCAACATTCTTGTGCCTCTTTTAACTCATCTCTCCCTCTCTTATCTCCCTTTCCAGAAAACTGCTGATCTACTCTCCATCACTATTTAGTTGCTTGTATTCATTTGATTTTGTTATAAAGGTAAGCTCAAGCACAATAACATTGTAAAGAGTTTATTTGAGCAAATAGCAATTCATGAATTGCCAGCTCAGAGATGGAAGTGGTTTGGGTGTTCCATTGAGAAGCACAGGGACAGACTTTTATAGATGAATGTTCAAGTAACCAAAGAAAATATTTTATTGGTTACAGTAATAAAGCTGCCTTATTTGTTCTGTCCCACTGGAAAGTCCCTAGCTACATAGTTATAAGTTTCTTGGTTGATTCTGATGGCTTAAATTTAAATTTCATTTTTCTTTAATATATTGTAGGCATGTATAAGAAATAGCTCAAATTGCTTTTTGCTTAAATTTGCAAATCAGGTATGGTTGAGATTGCTTATGAGGATAAACTGGTTTTGTCTGCTCAATGTTTTTTCATGTCTGCCCTCCATTTTAATTTATTTTAAAACTTCTGTAACCCTAGACTCATGCATTGTTCCATTTTGCTGGTGTAGGTCAAGCTGGGCTTGAACTTACTAGTAATACTGACAGGCTTCAGACTCATTGTGATCCTTCTGTATTAATGTCCCAACTGTTGGGATTACGCGAATGGGCTGCCATCCCTAGTTCATACAATATGTAATTTCCTCTAGTTTTTTTTCAGCACAATTATTTGGAGATTAACCCATATTGTTGCATGTACTAATAGTATGTTTTTTTATTGCTGAATAGTATTCTATTTTATGGATATATCACAATGTGTTCTTCTCTTCACTCATCAATGGACATTTTAGTTGATTCCAAATTTTGGCTAGTAACATAAAACTACTTGAAACATTCTAGTAGAAGTACTTATATAAACATGTTTTCATTTCTCCTGGATAAATACCTAGGGGTAGCATGGCTGGATTGAGTAGTAGGTATATATTTAAGTAAAGAAACTAATAAACTGGTTCCAAAGTAAATGGTCCATTTCGTGTATGAGACGTTCAATTTCTTCACATCCTCTCTGGTACTCACTGTGTTTAATCATTTTCATCATAGGTATTCTAGTAGATAAATTATGTTTGTAACTTTTATATCCCTAATTATGAATAATATTGCATGTATTTTATGGGTATATTCGTAATTTTCAGAGCTCAACTATTTGTTCAAATCACTTTTATTTTTCAGCTTGGCTGTTATGTGCTTATTGTTGGGCTTAGAGAATTCTTTTTAAAGAAGCACGAGAAAATCTTAGATGAAAACATGTTCATAATCTTGATTGTGTTGAAGGATATATATATCAAAAATTGTGAAATTATACATTTTAAATATATATACAGTTGATGGTATGCCAGTTAGATCTCATTAAAACAGATCATTCCTTTAAGCATGTACTGTTTTATTTATTTATAACAAGTAAGTTAATTTAGTTAGTTGAAGTAACTTCGTTAATAAGTTTGAAATGGTTAATTGATGAACCAGGCGACACACTTTTAAGTTGAGATATTGCTATTTTAGTCTCAATGACGCAATGTCTTGGAGAATTTAAAGCTTCTCATTTTACTAAATATATGTGTAAAAATTCACTAGTACTCAAGACATTTGCTAAGTCAGACAATGGAAATTCTTGAAAATTAATTAAGTTTTAAAATGTAGGTTTAAAAACTTAGGGCATGTTGTTGACTAAGTTTTAAACAAATATCACATATTTTTCAGAGGTTATTTAAAAGTGACATTAAAAAATTTGGTTAAATTAAAATGTTTTATGAAAGGAAAAACAAGATTTTCCAACTAAATTTAATTGCTTAAAAGAGAACTGCTAAATTTTTGCTGCCTGAGGCAATTTTAATCTAGAAAGAAAAGATTACTGTGTGGCTTCTACATCTGACCTCAGGTTAGCTTCAAATAAAGATTTGGTGACAAATCAAATAACCTCAGAACTTGTGGTGTTTACTAGGAAAACCACAAAGCTAACAACACTCATGGAAGTTTGTTTTTTATTTCTTACCATGTCTTTATCTTCCCAGTGTTTCTATAGGGATAGTGAACAATTATATCATCACTATAAAAGTGTAGTTCAGTGGACCAATAGATATAAACACATTGTTAGGCCACAGCCTGGGAACCAGAGAAGTCAGCCCGCCGACCCTGACATAGGACAGCATCTTATGTTAAGGCGTAGGGGGAAAGTGGGGTAGTTTAAAGCCTCAACCAAAGGCATCTTTCTAAACAATGTGACCCACTGATAAATCTAATGTCTCAGACAAGGTCACAGTTCCTTCAAAATTTATATTGCTAGCACCCTTTCTGGGCAGCTCTTTGGAATTTGCTTCTCTTTTTAAGTGGTCTAGCTTCCTCCCCTCACTGCAATGACCTAAGGTTTCCTTTCCCTTGTGAGAGCCTTGAGACTTCTCTGTCAGCTAAAAAGGTAGTTTCTGGGGAGTAGTGTATAGATTATAGTCCTATATGAAAGAAAGCCTGTAGCACTGATGTTTTAAGGAAGCTAAATACAGTGGTTTATTCACATACATGGATGGTGAGCATTACTGCCAGCATGTAAAAAAAAAAATAACTAGGGCTGGGGATTTAGCTCAGTGGCTCTGCCTCCTGTCTCTCAAGCACAGGGTCCCAAGTTTGAGCCCGGTAAGGAAAAAAAAACCAAAAAACCACTAATGAAGGATAAAACTCTCATTTTAAAATTATAAAACCTGAATCTATGAACCAATTTGCCATTATAGAAACTCTCAACAGTTAAGAAACATACGGTAGCTGGGTGGTAGAGCATGCCTGTAATCCCAGGATTCTAGGAGGTGGAGGCAGGAGGATGGCAAGTTCAAGCCCAGCCTAAGCTACTTAACTACTTAGTGACACTGGCCCAAAATTTAAAAGGGCTGGATATATAGCTTAGTATGAAGGCCCTGGGTTAAATCCATAGTATCTTTAAAAAATGTAAATTATGAAGGCAGTTTTACTTTAATGAAAAAAAGCACTGGGCACAGAGTCTATGGCCTGTCTGGAGGTTAATTCCTTTCTTTAAAAGAATAGGCTCAAGACTGATGTATCACTGCTGTTTTTGTCCCTGATGTAGAATTCATAGCAACAGGCGTGGGGTCAGCCATTTTACAGCCATTGGGAGATTCTTCAGCAAGAGGAAAACAAAATGGGGTAGAGAATTGCCATTTTCAGTGGTGCTGAGAATGCCAGGATGAATAAAACTTTTTGTTGTAAACATCTGCTGAACCCTGAGTTTCTTTAGAGTATAAAAATTATTCCTTTGCTAAGAAATGTGTTTTATTTTTGTTTTAAATTATCAAAACAAAAGTCCAAGAAGGTCCTATTTCACCAAGCAGTCTCTATCTCTTTGGGTGACACTCTCAGTGGCCCAGGAAGGATTATTTATGGAAAACTTAACTTGGTTTCCCTCGGCTATCTAGATATGGTGTTCTCTGACCCTAAGGGGCCAAGTACTTTAATCACTGCAGTCATTGAACATATCTTGTAAGACATCATTTAATGATAATTGTGTTGATTTTGTGGATCTTAACTAATTAACTCTTCTGTCATAATGCAAAAGGTATCAGAGGTAATATGTTTTTGAATGAATATTCTAATGAAACTTTATTTTTCAAAAAAAGCCAGCAGGCCAGTGAATGGAAAGAACATTTCCATAAAAATCAAGCTGATGTTAGCCTGGTCTCAATCCTGCCACTGGTCCTGTATATGAATTTAGAAAAGCCCTTTTGCTTCTCTGGCACTCATATTAATAGATACTGACCATTTCCTATGTTATTACAATCTTATAAGCTTCATCTATTTTATTTTTAGCTTACAGTACAAATAGGGAATTCCAGACTGACAACATAAACCCAGGTCTATTTACATTTAAAGTTCATATTCTTAATTACAACTGAACTATCTTAGTAAAGTTGTGGATATGGATTTAATACTTCATTATTTTTCTCTAGCTGATAGTGATTAAGTTTTATGGAGAGATAAGAGAGTTCTCTGTAGGATGTCTTTTTCTGACCCAGTTGTAGGGTAGTTCTCTTTAGAGATCTGCTGAGTTTCCTTTGCTTGTTTGTTAGTTCTAAACATGTTTCTGCACTTGGTCAGACACAGGAATGACAGACTAAGGAAACACTACCGCCTCCCTGTTAAATCTAAGGTTAACCAAACTTCCCCACCCTCTGCAGGGCACATTGCCTATGACCAGGCGGCTCGTCCCACTGGTGACACTTTCTTGAACTTCCATTCAGCATATTTGAGTTCCATTTTTAAAAACAGGATCACATTTTTATATTTTAAGCTAATCCATAATAAGGGATAGATATGCATAAGAAAGCCATACGAAGTTTTTCTTAAGAGGACACACATAATTTTTCTAAGACCTACAAGCACTGCATGTTCTCTAGCATGTTAGTAAAAGTGTAAAGAGAAATCATATTGCGGTCATTTACAAACAGTTTCTGGGAAATGTCTTTAGGGGTCAGATTAAGTGTAGAGCTTCAGAACTGGAGAAATACACTAAAAAATGCACACATAATAGACACTCAAGAAATAACAACATTAAATTGTGTTTGTTTGCTTTGTTTTGTAGTGCTGGAAATTGAACCCAGGGCCTCCCACATGCTAAGGAGGTACTTTACCACTGAGATACAACCCACTTCCCTGTTGTTTATATTTAATTTAAAGGAGCTTATGTGATGAAATTCTACATTTAGAATGAATATAAGAGTCATAAAACTAGCTAGGAAATAATTTCCAAAGTCATATTATCATACATGTGATACAAGTTTTTTAATCCATTGCCTTTATATTAAGCAAAATACTTTGATATTTAGTTGAAAGTTTTAGGAACAAAGACACAAGGTTCTCTGAAATAATTTTTTCTAGCCCTTTTGGAAACTACTAGAGAAAGATGGCTATCAGAAAGAAAGTAATACAGAAGCTGAAACTTGAAAAACAGGAAGAAGTAGAATCAAAGAAAGGGGAGAAAGAAAATAGTGTTCATGATAAAGGGAAGGGGCCCAAGAGGAGGGAGAAGGGAAAGAGAGGAAGGGGAAGGGGTCATAAAAAGAATTAAGATGTGTTCTGCGTGTGTAGCAGCTCCAGACAATAAATGCAACTGATGTATACTGCAAGCGTATATTAATAAAATTAAAAAGGTAATCAGGGCTGGGGATTTAGCTCCGTGGTTCCACTGCCTGCTTTGCAAGCAGGAGGTCCCGAGTTCAATCCCTGGTACCAAAAAAAAAGGTAATCATTCCAGAATTTAGTTGAGAAAGAGACAGATGGAAATGAGATACAAGAAATCAAAAGAACTTTGACAAACAGAACATGGAACCTGATAAGAGGCAAGAGGAAATGTAAGAAAGAAGAAGTAGACAGAGGATGGCAGAGGACAAGGGGAGCTGGAAGGGAGTAGAGATGTGAGAAGCCACTGCACAGTGAGGGAGGTGAGCAATGAAAGCTAGAAGCGAGACTGGCAGGTGGGAGAATCATCTGTGACAATTAATATGAAGGTGAAAGAGGAAACTCGAGAAAAGAGAGGAGTAGAGTTGGAACATGAGAACAGATTACCCACGGCCCTCCCTGGCCTCCTCTTTTAGATTTTCTCCTCACCCACACAGCTTCCTCACTTCCTCTTCCTTCTCTCTGTCACTTGTCTCAGTTTCAAACCTGACACCAAAAGGAAGCAAGCTGATGAGACACCAAAAGCAGGGCAGAAACGCTTCTTGGGGGAAGGCTGTAGTGGGGGCGTCTTATGACTTCCTCTGGGCTGGCAAACGAAGTTCCATTTAAATTTCACCTTTGGTTAATGACAGTGGCCTTGACATGAAGGAATCCCCTGAGCTCCACAGAGAAAGGGGTAGGGATCATGCAGAGAAGCTCCTCTTGCCATGACGGTGTAGTGGTAGATGGTATATCACCTGGACAGATATTCTCCAGCCTTGATCTAGAACTAGAAATTCTTGAATGAAAATATGGATGTCCCTTCTTTCTTTCTTTCTTTCTTTCTTTCTCTTTCTTTCTTTCTTTCTCTTTCTTCTTTTCTTTCTTTCTTCTTTCTTTCTTTCTTTCTTTCTTTCTTTGTTCTTTCTTTCTCTCCCTCTCTCCCTCCCTCCCTCTCTCTCTCTCTTTCTTTCTTTCTTTCTTTCTTTCTCTCTTTCTTTGTTCTTTCTTTCTTTCACTTAAGTTCTGGTTTGATAAAAATTTTTCTAATTCTTAGTATCCCACCTCTGAATACAAATAAGTGAAAACCATATTTTTCAGAGATTTTGTCCCTGAATTCTTTCTTAATGCTAATAATTTGCCTAACTCATTTACCAAATATTGAATATTCACTAGGTGCTGTATACATGAGATTAAAATAGAGAATCAGATAAAGCTCCTGCACTCACACAGCTTGTAGTCCAGTGATGTAGCTGGTAAGAAGTAGGACAATGGCAACACAGTTGCATGAGCAGAAAACATGGTGGCTTTGGGAAAGCTAAGCGGGGCTGTCAGCTTAAAATTAAAGAGAGGAGAGTTCAAGGATGATCACTGCCAGGAAGGTGAAACAGAAACTGCAACTTCGAAGATTACAAAGAGTACAACTATAGGAAATGGAGGAGGAGGACAGTGTCCTAGGCAAAGGAATATCTTGACTTCCTGGGGAATGGAAAGTGGTTCAAACAGCTGGAAAGAAGAGCAAGGGAGTGGTTAATGGATGCATGGTGTGGATCAATGGTATATTGATAAACCTGTTCTCAAAGAAAAGCCTTTATGACTTTTGCCAATTTCTGTGGTATAAATATTTCCACCATAGTGAAATTCAAGTTACCAAAGTTTTAGCAAATCACTTGCAAAATTCCTGCACTTTTAACTGTTGTTTCCCAAAGGCTCATAGGAAGCGGGCCTAGTAGAGCAGAGGTGAGCAGTAGCCAGGATGAAGTAGACCTTGGATGTCTGGACTCATCCCCAAAACTTTGAAGTGTACTGAATCTCAAAATGTCACAGATTGTTCAATTAGAGAGGACACCACGAGCTCTGCTGGGAAATGGACAGAGAAGCCCAAGGCTAAGCCAGGACAACATCTCATCTTCCTGAGCTCAAACCTTGGCTCTGCTCCTTGTAGTTGTGTGAATTTGAACACATCACCGAAATTATTTGGTCTTTTGTATTTCTCTGTGCAGAAAATATTGATGATATTACATAAATTTCTTTTGGGGGGGTGGTTATACAAAACTGTCCTCTGCTGACTTTGGATTCTTAGCAGATAAAGAACATTTGTTACATAATTTATAGAGTATTGCATACAGTACAATTTTCATTCTCAGGATAATTTTTATATATATATAATAAATTGAAGCAAATTACAACTCAATTTGTTTAATTTTATATGTCTTTCACAGAGAGGATGCACTAGTTTGAATGATTAAAAACTAAACCTTGATTATTTCTCTGTCTTCTTTTAACAAGATGCTTATTGTGAGCAACAGTGCTGTGATAATATATTCTGACATAAAAAAGAATAAATCAGCTTTTAGATACAGTTCACTATGAAACTGAATAAAATCTGATTATATTTATTTCTAGATGATTTAACTCTTGGAAAGGCCAATGTTTGCTTTAGTATTTTTTATAGCTGGCAACTCATATTATTTGAAGGAGTGTATCATAATTAGCTTACGTGTTTTGAATGTATAGTTTAGCACAGTGAGTTCTGTTTCTGTAACCATCAAGTGGAACTGGTTGTCTGCAATTGTAACAATCCACCTGGGCGGTGGTGGAATGATAGCCTCTAGAGACAGAGGTCTTTCGAGGGTGGCAGCAGGGTAGCAGCAGATGGGGCCCGATTCTGATGAGGATAGGGAGCAGGCGTCTGTAAACCTTTTGTGTATGTGTCAAGCACACCTGTGGCAATGTAATGAAGTCTGTGATTTCCCTTTCAGCATGCTTCTGAATGTACCACAAAATGTGGAGGATTATAAATCAGAAATCAGTTGTATGGAAATGCAGGTAAAATATAAGTTGTGATCTAATCGTGCATTTACTTTTCTTTAATATATTAACAGGCCCTCAAATAACTACTCTAATTTCTAAATAGTGACAAATATAAACAGTGTTTTGCATTTGTATGAGAAAATATCTATGCTCTCTATTTGTGATAGAGTACTGCTTATCATTAAAATACGCACTACATTTCAGTTTGAGATTTGTGAATGTATTTTTTTTTTAAATCACAAAAAACGTTCAAGACCATAATCCATAGGTTTAAAATCTCTTTAGAGGAAACTTTAGTCTTCTGTAGTGGGACACAGGCCAGATGCCATTAGATAAAGTTTAGAGACTTTTAAAACACAGGAAATCTCTCCAGCTTATGAACGTGTTCCAATCCAGGGAAATGTTCATAAGTCATATTCACTTGTAAGTCTGACAAAGTGAGTCTTGTACACCTTTGCTACAAATACGCAAATGTAAAGCATAAAAAACCAAACATACACAAATATTATAAATAAACTATTCTCACTTTTACAATTACCCAAATGGTGTGACAATACAGTTCACTGTAATAAACTACTTTCACAGTTATCTTAAAATGGTAAGGAAGATATTTGAGCTACTTCTGTGATTTGTTTGCATTTATGAATGTTCCTAATGTGAGGTATGTTCGTATCTGTGAAAGCCTGGAACTTCAGTGTTCGTAAGTCTGGAACTTATTGCATTTCTTGGACTTTGTGATCTGTAGTCCTAGAATACAAGCTATGTATGTGAACACTCCTCAGCCATGGTGAGGTTCATGTTGCCCTTGTTGGTATAAAAGCAGTTAGTTCTTACTGAACACTCTCTTTTATGTCCATTACTGTGGCAAGGAATTAAAAGTGATCATTTTATTAGTCTTCACAACACACCATGACAGACCGGTCTAATATTATCATTTCACCACTAGTATATTGCGTTACTGAATGAGCATAAAAGTACCTAAAGTCTTACCATATCCACGAGTTGGATTAGAACTGTGTTTTTCTCCAAAGCCTGTGTTTAACTCATTTTATTGATGTCTCCTACACTTCAACAATTCTTATGCCGTTTTAATATGGCACATCTTCTGGGAAAAGTCTTTTTCTTTTTTTTTCATTTCTTTTATTAGTATATTTTAGGTATACAATTCATTTACATTTATCATTGGGTGTTTGTACCTGTACATGATATATCTTGGTTCTTATTTTATTTTTCCCCATTACCTGTGCACCCTTCACCCCGTCCGCCCTTCCCTATTTACATGGATTTCATTTCCATTTTGTTTTCTTTTCTCAAAGTTTTTCCATTCCCTTTCATCCTTTCCCTTTCCCCTCCCTTTACTCCTTTGTCTTTGGACCTTTTTTCCTATTTCGAATTATCAATTATTCATTTTAATCTTTTTAACCCTTGTTTACACTATCACTTTCTCACACTAGTGAAACTATTCGGTATTTACACATGTGTGTCCTATTTATTTCACTTAAGAGTATGGCCTTGATATGCATCCATTTAGCTATAAATGACTCTAATTTTTCACTCTTTATGGCTGAGTAGTACTCCATTTTTAAAAAAAAAACCCCACATTTTCTTTATCCAGTTTCCAGTTGATGAGCACTTGGGCTGCTTCCAAGCTTTAGCTATAACAAATTGTGCCGTTATGAACATGGGTGCACATATATCACTGTGGTATAATTCTTTTAATTCTTTTGGGAAGATACACAGCAGGGGAAGAGCTGGGTCAAATGGTACCTCTAGTCCTAGTTCTTTGAGGTATCTCCATACTGACTTCCACAGTGGTTGCACCAGTCTGCACTCCCACCAGCAATGGAGAAGTGTTCCTTTCTCCCCACAACCCCACCAGCATTTGTTATTTGTTGATTTCTTGATAGCAACCATTCTTTCTGGGGTGAGGTGGAATCTCAGGGTTGTTTTCATCTGCATCTCTCAAATGACCGGTGATGTTGAACATTTTTGCATATATTTGTTTGCTGCTTTTACTTCCTTGTCTGAGAAATGTCTGTTCATTTCAGATGCCCATTTTTGAATTGGGGCTTTGAATTGGGGGTCTGATTTTTTTTTCAATTCTTTATATATTCTAGATAGTAGTCCTTTGTCTGAGTTACAGCTGCTAAAAATTTTTCCCCATATTGTAAGTTGTCTCTTAGCTCTGTTGGTAGTTTCTTTTGCAGTGCAGAAGCTTTTTAATAACATGAGATCCCAGTTGTTGATTCTTTCTGCTAGTTCCCATGCTGCTGAGGTTTTGTTCATGAAGTCTTTTCCTATGCCAATGTCTTCAAGAGTTCTACCTAACTTATCTTCCAGCAAGTTTAGTGTTTCTGTTTTAATATTTATATCTTTAATCCACTTCAATCTTAGTTTAGTGCATGGTGATAGGTATGGGTCTAGTTTCAATCTTTGGCAGGTTGAAATCCAGTTTTTCCAACACCATTTATTAAAGAGGCTATCTTTCCTCCAATGAGGGTGACTGGCTCCTTTGTCAAAAATGAGGTGGCTGAGCATGTCTAGAGTTGTTTCTGCATCTTCTAATCTATTCCACTGATCCTCAGGTCTATTCCTTTGCCAGTACCATGCTGACTTTATCACAGTAGCTTTGTAGTATAGTTTCAAGTTGGGGATTGTGATACCCCCAGCCATGTCTCTGTTGCTTAGAATTGCTTTGGCTATTCTAGGTCTCTTCTGGTTCCAAATGAATTTTTGTATTGTTTTCTCTAGTTCTGGGAAAAGTCTTTTTCTAAGCAGATTTGGGAGTCATCCTCATGAAGGACAGAACCTGACACTAAAGAAACTGATGCTCAGGGATTAAAAACAAATGTCTTTCTCAAAGACAGAAAGCCCAATTAGAGCTAGGAGGGAAGAGAAAAAAATTTTTTTTATTAAATTCTTTTATTGGTACATTGTAGGTATACAACACAATTACATTTCTCATTGGGAATTGTACCTTTATATGATGCATCTTGGTTCTTATTTTTTCCCCATTCCTAGCCCTCCCTTCATGCCCTCCACCCTTCCCTATTTACAAAGACTTTATTTCCATTTTGTCCATTTCTCATCATTTTTCCTTTCCCTTCTTTCCTTTCCCCTGCCCCTCCCCCTCCCCCTACCCCTTTGGACCTTTTCTTCCTATTTCTCATTATCAATTATTCATTCTAATCATTGGTACATTTTAGGTATACAATATAATGACATTCATCATTGGAGATTTGCACCTTTACATAGTCTCAGAAGAGAAAAATTTTAAGCATCTATCTCAACATCAGCAGAATGTCCACCTGTGGTATAATTTTTGGTTTGTTACCTAAAACTTAGGTTCTAAGTTTTCCAGTCAGTGGGTTTTCCTAGCTTTAAAAGGCTTTTAGTTAAGATAAAATTCAGAAGGTCTTTAATCACATATACTTATTAGTAAGACTTTAACTGTTTTTCCATAATTTCTTAAATAGATGGCTGCGTAGTTTAGCAGCGTGTTAATATGCAGTAGACCAAAATTGCAATGAAATTCACATTTTAGATCCATCTTAGAGATGCTGACCCAGTGATCCTGTGTAGGTTTAAAATCCCAGATGACTTTCCAATCCCTGGGATTGAATCCCAGGTGCAAAGACTCAGATCACACTTTGAAAAACACCATTTGAATGATTAAAAGTGCAGGTTGGGACACAAAAGCCTGAGTTCAATTCTTTTCCTCTGTCATTACTTAAACACCTGGGGCAAACTGCCCAACCTCCTTTGAGTTTCAGTTTTCTCATCTGTAAAAATAGCAATAATGACTATGATGATAATAATATCTACTTCAGAAGCTTTCTAATAATTAAATAAGGTTTTACTTGCAAGGTATCTATGTACCTCATACAAAGGATCCCATTTGCTGTTATTTTATTTAAACTATCTAAGCTTTGAGTTCCACCTTTAAACTATGTTAGATGGTACTGGAGACTGAACCCAGGGTCCTTACACTGCGATGCATCCCAAGCCCCTCTTTTACATATATTATTAATTTTTTTCAATTTTTTAGAGTGAATTTCCCTGAGTCACTAATTTGCTCAGGTTGGACTTCAGCCTCCGAGAATACTGGTATTAAGATGTGTTCCACAACATAGTATTCTTTATGGAGAGTTTATGTCATCCATAGAGAAAATACAGCCTGTAGTTATTAGCTGCTAGCGCCACTGGTCTTGTTAGAGGCATTTTTGAGAAATAAGCCATGCTACTAATCTATATCTTTATACAATTCTATTTTTGACTGGAGTATACATTCTCTAATAAGAGTGTTGAAATCATTTCTGCATAATAGGGCCAATGATAAAGATTCTTCATTCTACTACTGCTAAGATAATATATGTGTACATTTATGACATTTAATCATGATTTCTCATTGTGTATGTACATGGTCATTCATCATCCTTGACCCAGTGTACTGGGACACCCTCTGTACTACTTTTATAGTAGAGTAGGAGATATGTTAGATTACAGTAATTTACATGGCTATTTCATACACACACTCACTAATTTGTTTTGGTTGACCCAGTGTATAGAATACTACCCAGCATGTAGCACTTGTTCAGGAAATGGTTATTGACTTGATTAGTGAACTTTGGGAAATAACTACAAAAACAATAAAATAATTACTAAAAACAATATGCTGTAATTGTAATGCTTGCATAATTTAAAAATAATAATATTCTGTCATTCAAGCTAATATACCATGAAAAGACATTTATTGTATTGTCACCGTAAAATGTCAGGTATTGGCTTCTACTTTAAAGGAATTTATTTATTTCTCTTAACTATAACTTTGTACTCATTGATCGACCTTTCTCTACCCACCTACTCCCTCCCTGTCCTCTGGTAACAACCATGCTGCTCTCAAAGTCTATGTGATCAATAGAGGTTTTTTTGTTTTTTTTTGTTTGCTGTTGTTTCTGTTTTTGTTTTGTTTTGTTTTATCTTTTTGAGATTTCACATGAGTGAGATCATGCAGGACTTGTGTTTCTGTGCCTGGCCTATTTCACTTACACAGTGATCTTCAGTTTCATCTATGTTGTTGGAAATGACAACATTTCACTTTTTTTCATGGCTGAATGGCATTCCATTTTTATAGGTACCCTATTTTTTTTAGCTACTCATCTCTTGGAGGAGACTAAGTTATTTTCATTTTTTGGCTCTCATGAATAGTGCTGCAATATGGGAAATTCTGTCATGTAACAATAGGACTTGCACTGGAGCATTCTGGCATGTGGGCCCTGTACCTACACTACTCGTGTGCTCATGTGTTGGCTTCTGGTGGTCACTGCTATTTCCTTTCTGAGCACAGATTTTAAAAAGTGAATTTTTCCTCTCTATTCATATATTTCACAACTCTGTCCCTCTGGAGAATCTAAGCTTACCCAGAGGTGCATTACAGGCTTGACTGATGCAAAGGAAATCCTATTTCTATTTCCAGTAATTACCCCAGGCCTGATCTAAACTCAATATAGACCAATGGGATATCTGCCATGGGCTTCTGGGAAAGGTTCTTCTCTCTTACAATTACCCCTGAAGAAAAGATGGTCTTTTTCTCCTATAGTTGTTGCCTGGAATCACTTCAGCCAGTTGACCCCCTGCCTGAAAATGAAGCAAACTCTGCTACTGAGTCAGCCAGTCTTGAGGCTTGCTGTACCTGTGGACTTCCTCTTATGTAAAATAATAAATTCCATAAATCCCTTCGTGATTAAAGTCTTATAATTGAGACAGCCTTCTTTCAAATATGCCATTATGTAAATCATGTTCATTAACATAATGTTTCTCAATAAAGGGTCTTACGCTTTTGTGGGGAAATGAGATCCCTGAGGTTTTGCAAGTTGCTAAACAGTCTGTGTATACATTAGGTATTGTTGGCAGACTGCATAACTAGAGACACAACTTTGACTTGTTATTACTATAGAATTCTTTGATAATTTAAAAATACAGTGCTCTGAGAACATTAAAAAGTAATAAAACAACTGATATTCAGTCAGGAAATCTCTGAACTTTGCCAGTTCCTGCACAGAGGAGCTCAGGCAAAATACTTCACTAAACTTTACAAGCCTATTTGTAAATTAGGAAAACACCTTGCTGACTTGCTCCCTCTTGCAATGTAGTGAGGATGGAAAGAGTTAGGACAAATAAAAGGGCTTTGTAAATAGAAAAAATGTCACAGAAAATAAAAAAGTCGAAGAGGTAATTTAATAATTCGTTCACTGGCTATGCTTCTCCACTCTCATTTTGGTTCTTTGCCTTAGCTTTTCAGGTAGTTACTTGAGTAACTTTCCCCTTTTCTAAGTTTGCTAGTTTTTTTTTCATTTACCTTCAATGTTAATACTTCTTCGGCATGAAAATGTCACTTCCTCAAATCTTGAACCAGTAATTTATTCTGTATGCTGTATACACCCAGAGGATTAAAGCTGATTATCCCCATTTCATCTATAAGTAAAAGGCTTAGTAAAATGACCACATTCTCATTTCAGAAATTTCTAGCTCATAGGTTTTATATCTAGGTCTGGTACTTGAATTTCATAAGGGAAAATGCACACATATGACATGTCTAAGAAAAAAGAAACAATAACAAATGCAAAACTTATTTTTTTAAGGAGCACTTAAAACTTAAATCATAAAACTGGAAACCACAGCACTAAGACTTAAGAGCTAAAGGCTTGGGAGGTGAGGCATAGCTCTATGTGTGTCATGTATGTCAACCTTGACAGACGGGTAGGACAAAGGGGAAAGAGCTCACAGCTCATCAGAAGTAAAACTAGGGCAGGTATGGTACATTCTAGAAGTGCATTTATGTTAAGATGTTAGGAATCAAACTGAGGAAGACAGTTATGCTAAAATATGAATTTTATTTATCTATATGTCCTATATATGGATATATTTGTAGCTGTGTAATAATATTAATCCCAAAATCTAGAGTATAAACTATTGTAAATACACTATTTCATGTGTTCCTTATAAACCTGAGGAACTCATGGGCCTAGATAGGATTTACTGGTCTTTGTAATGTGATGAAAAGAACTGAAGCTTTGAAAGATTAACTGATTTATCCAAGTTTGGAGAGTTGGGAAGATTTGAGTTGGGATTTTAATTGGTATTTCTGGACTCAGAGTCCAGGGCTATTCTATTCTCTACCCAAGATCATAGAGAGATTTAATGTTTCCAAAGATCTTAAAGTAGTCTAGTATAGCCCATCTTTAATTTAAGATCTAATCCTAGATTTGATTAATTTATTTATAAGCTTATGATACTCAAAAGAAAATAGAAAAATTATAGGCAATGAGCTATGTGCAATTTTGACCAATTCCTCTCATCAAAAATATGTTCACAATGGTAAAAATACAATAATCATCCTACTATCTTGCTTTTAATTGTTCTAGTTCATAAATAATCAAATTTTCATCTGCTGGTAAAATATAAAATAATAACAAGAAAAACATTAATTGTATAACTCCTAAGAGGAAGCAACAGTTCATGGGGTGCATATGCCTCGGCTTTGACAATGAGTCCCTAAGTGACCTAGGTCAAATCATTTGTTCTTTCTACACATCACCAGTATCATCTATAAAGTGAGAGAGTTGGAAAAGATGTCTCTCCAGGCCCTTTCTACTCAAAGGCTCTGTACCACTCTGGAACTGCATAGAAGCAACTTTGTGGCCAAACAAGGGTATAGAATGAGTGGTCTCTGGAACTTTCAATAAAAAATGGCAAAAAGTTGGCAAAAACATGCGTGGTTGGTGAGATTTCTCATTGGCTTCTGTTACTCTGGGTCATGACAAATACCGACAGGGTTTAGTCCAAACTAGTTTGGAAAATCTAGGTTAAATTGAGGAGAAAAATCTTTTTTTTTTTTTTTTTTTTACCATGGTAAACTTTCAATCCCATTAACAGAACATTTTCTTTCCTGATTCCTGTCTAGATCCACTAAGGATCTTACTCATCTCACTGTTACTTCATTCCTTTGCTACTCTCCCTCAATTATATAACATCATATCTACTGGGTCACAGGCTCTGAATTTTTGAATACAACTGCCCCCTGCATTGAATAGATTATTGTTCTGGCATGTTGGTTAATGTAAACAAAGAGTTAGGGAGTTAAGCTTTCTTATATCCCACTCATAGGTAGCTCATGGGGAGTCCTGGAGAACCAGGCAAAAATGGATTTAAATCAAGAGCCTAAACAGCTAGTATAAGAATACAGTAACCAAGAACAGGCTGTGATCTGATTAAAAGTCTTTGAAGACTCTTTTTTAAAAAATAATTTCATTGGTACATTTAAGGTATACAATATAGTGACATTTATCATTGGAAATTTGCATCGTTACATAATCCATCTTGGTTCTTATTTTTTCCCCATTCTCCTGCCCTCCCTTCAACCCCTCCACCCCTCCCTATCTACAAAAACTTTGATTCTATTTTTTCTTTTTTACATATTAATTTCATTCCCTTCTTTCTTTTCCCCTACCCATTCCACTTACCCCACCCTTTGCAGCTTTTCTTCCTATTTCACATTATCCATTATATCCTTTAGTCCTTATTTACACTTTCAGTTTCTCACACCAGAGAAACTATTCGGTATTTACACATATGTGTCCTATTTATTTCACTTAAGAGTATCACCTCGTTGTGCATCCATTTAGCTATAAATGTCTCTAATTTCTCATTTTTTATAGCTGAGTAGTACTCCATTTTATTTTTTTAAAAAACACTCTTTCTTTATCCAGTCTCCAGTTGATGGGCAATAGGGCTGCTTTCAAGTTTTAGCTATTACAAATCATGCTGCTATGAACATGGATGCACATACATCACTGTGGTATGATTCTTTTAATTCTTTGGGGAAGATACTCAGCAGGGGAATAGCTGGGTCAAATGGGACTTGCAATCCTAGTGCTTTGAGGTATCTCCATACTGATTTCCACAGTGCTTGCACCAGTCTACACTCCCACCAGCAGTGGAGCAGGGTTCCTCTTTCCCCACAGCCCCACCACCATTTGTTATTGGTTGATTTCTTGATAGCAGTCATTCTTTCTGGAGTGAGGTGGAATCTCAGTATTCTTTTCATTTGCATCTCTCAAATGACCAGGCATGTTGAACATTTTTTCATATGTTTATTTGCTATTTCTACTTTGTCTGAGAAATGTCTGTTCATTTCAGATGTCCATTTTTGGATTGGGTCCTTAAATTTGGGAGGTCTGGCTTTTAAAAAGTTCTTTATAGATTCAAGATAGTAGACTTTTGTCTGAGGGACAGCTAGTGAAAATTTTTTCCCACATCGTGGGTTGCCTCTTCACACTGTTGGTGGTTTCTTTTGCTGTGCAGTCTTTGAAGACTGTTTACAAGCTGCAAAATGCTAAACTTAATGTAAGATAAGTGTACAGACTCAGTTTCATCTTGGGAGAAAAAGCATTGGCCATATTGACCTGTAATTTCATCCAGACACTTGCATGGAAGCATCTATTGAAAAAAAGGGTTCCTAATAGACAGATGTCAGTCATGGGAGCAAGTTTCTGAGGCATGGAAGATTGAGGTTTCATATGATGCTCTTCCTTAAGGTAGTTTTAGTGTCTTGGTTTGGTGAAGGATGTTCGGTCTTCATTTTTCCTCTGCTTCCTTAAAGAGAACAGCTACTTTGTCCCTCCAATTAATTAAACCACACAGTTAGACATTGAGAAGTACCTGTCCTATTTTTTTATATTTCACAAAGAGAATTTTAATTTTCACCAAGTACAACTCCTTAATTTTTTGAATGATGAAGAAATTATATAATTAATATTGCCCATGTGTCTTTTGGGCCTTCTTTCAAATCATTTAAATTATCTATGATACAATATCTTGATAGGAAGAAGAAGAAAATTGTGTCATTATATCAGGATTTTTGTCTTGATCAAATGAGATATATATGAGTGCACTTAAAAGCAGTGAAGCTTAATTCATAGTAAATGGTTAGTCTGCTGGTCAGGTTCAGAGATATAATGTATCCTAAATAGAGTTGGCTTAGTCTCTTTCCTAGTTTTTGAATTAAGGTTGGCTGGTGTTAGCTGTCTTCTTAAGTTTCATTAAAAACCTAAATACTTGTTTTTTCCTGTCCATTCTCTTTGGACTGTGCAACTCACATTTCATGTAGATTACCCGGGAAACTTGTTAAAATGCAGCGTTTAAGCCCTTTCCAGAGAGATAGTGATTTAGTAGGTCCAGGTCAAGGTCTAGGGTTCTGATAGTCATAGACCATGGACTTCAATTATAGAAATGTGCGCTGAATAAATTGTCCTGGTAAACTGTTTTGTTATTAAGTGCTTGGCTGCATATGTTGTAGCACAAGAGCCCAGAGTGGAGAGTTTGGAAACCTAGACTTTATTCCTGGCTCAGATACCAACATATACTTAATACGTGGTGGGAGTTCAATAAATATTTACTTCAGTGAATGGATGAAATAACTTGTCTTTTGACCTCAGATAAGTAACTGTTTTCTTCGGTCTCTTCATCAGTAAAATGGAGGTATTGAATTAGCTCACTTTAAATATCTGTTCTGACTTGGAATGTCTTTGACCCTTTTAATTCTGAGGTTTACTGTAGAAACAGAAACAGCTGTAAAAAGTTATTTAAATTATATAATGTAACTGAAAAATAATCTGCATTTATTCTTTCCAGCCAAGAAAGGATTTCTAGTAATATGACTTAATTGTCAAATCAGCATCCTGTTAATTTGAGCTAGTGGAATCTGTTAATGTTACTAGTTTAATTTCATAGAATAGTAACCTAAGGGAAAATTTATTAATTATGGGTCAATTTCTTATGATATCATACTTAATATTTGGAACTTTGGAGATAATTATTTTCAAATTTCCCATGTCTTTCTCAGGCTACTATCAAATTAGTCTGTTCTGTCCCAAGTTGATCTACACCTATGGAATTCAGTAACCTAAACCATTCTCACTAATACCAAAGACTAGAAGTAAATGCAAAGGTTCCTTAGTAGTCTAATCAAACTACTGTCTTAGCCCAAACACTTAGGTTTCATTTTATTTTACTGTATCCTCCCTACTCTCTCTATTCCAATCTATTTTTGCTTTATATAATTATTCTGATTCTGATAGTAATAATGAAGATTCACAGGATATTTATTTAGAAAGTGCCTTATGTTTAAGACAGTCTGTGCATACATTGGCAGAGATGTGGGTGTAAAGAGAAAAAGTAGAACAGCTATTTAGGATTTCAAAACCTAGGTAAGAAAAGTCAAGAGCTCCATTTAAAATAAATAATAGCAAATAAGTAAGAACATTGGTAATAAAGATAAGAATACAGGTCCCGATTTGGGATTTTATGGATAGGAATAATAAGAAGTGACCAGGTAGGTATGTCTAGTTAAAATATGTTGAAATGACTTCAAAGTTTCTAGTTGGAGATGTGGAATCTCTGAATACAGGGAATCTAAGAGAAGTAGGTTTGGAATGAGGAAAAACCTGTGAATTTGGCTTTGGATATGGAATTAATAGTGGCTGATAGAAAGACATTTGGGGTAAGAGAGAGGTTAGCAAGGGGGATAAAGATTTGGTGTCAACTACAGGTAGGTAAAACAATGGAAGAGAAATTAAATTGCTGAGCATATCATATTTAGAAGAGAGGCAACAAAGGGAGAGAAAACAGGTAAATGAGATGAAATTGTTCCACGAAGTAGAAGAAAGTGTTCCACATGGTAGTTGAGGACAGTAATGCCACAGAGATGAAAGACAGGGAGTTAAGAGTAAACTGCAGAGATTACGGCAAATTCTGATAAGATTTTTAAAAAGGGATATCTGTAAATAGCTATGTCCAATGATCTTCATTAGAACTGAGGGAAAGAAACTGAATCTGATTTGCTGAATGGTAAGTGAATGATTGAGGGACAAGGAAGTAAAAGCCATAAACAGACACTGCCCATAAGAGAGGGTTGGCAAGAGGAGCGGCGGGGGTGGGGGGGGGTTTGAGGTAATAAGTTATGAGAGCCGGGGATTTAGCTCAGTGGTTTTGCCACCTGCTGCGCAAGCTTAAGGTCCTGAGTTCGATCCCCGGTACCAAAAATAAAAAAATAAAAAATAAAAAAAGTTATGAGAAAGATAAGGCATAGTTGTGGGTTTTTAAAGAGATAACTTGTTATATGGAGAATACTGGAGGGAATTTGATAAGGCAATCCTTAAAGATGTGGGAGGAGATGGAGGAGAGAGGTGAAAGGTTACTTTTACAAAACTGTAGTCATTCTCCTAAGGCAATATTGGAAAGGAAAACTGACTGAAACTGTAGACATATTTTTAAATGGAGAAAGAGAGAGAGAGAGAGAGAGAGAGAGAGAGAGAATGGGAGAGAATATTACTTGAAATCAATGGCCCTTCTCATGCAGTTTAGAAGCCTAATCTTTTTTCAACAGATAATTCACTGTACACCTCATTCTTGTCAGGCAGGATGCTGTAATCTGTGGTTACAGCAATTCATATGCATTCAGAACTGAGCCACAGAGAAGCTGAATGGTGTCAGATGTAGATATAGCAGATGGCAGAATTGGAATTCAAAATAGATGTGCCTAAGTTCAAAGCCTATTTCCTTAAGTATACACTATGATCCCTTATGAAAATACTTAACATTTATTAACTGGCATTGACACTTTGCAAGGAGTAGTGATTGGTGTTCAAGACTATGTAGTATTGAAGGTGCTATGATACTTAACATGGTTAAATATTGAATTTATGCTGGAATAAAGAGAGTGCCAAGGCAAAAAGGGACATGGAGCCAAAGATAATAGGAAGGGGAGAAGATATTCGTGGTGTGATTAATCCCAGGAGCAAGCTGAGTGGGAGTTATAGAATAGGAAATGGAGAAGGAGATATGATTGGAAGAGGGACTTTAAGTTTTGCATTTTGGAGGTGGAGGAATTCCGTGTAATGATGAGGAATAAGGTGTGGCTATGCATATAGGTGGCTAAGGTGGAAAATTCAGCAAAGAAAGATCAGAGGAGAACTAAAAGAAAATATCAATTTGAGTTTATAACAAGGATAACAATCTTACACTCCTCAATAAAATCTAAAGTGGATTTTATATAAGATCAACTAAATTATGTGGGCAATATTTTACTCAAGAAGGCAGTGTATATGTGACTAGAGTTTTAGAATATTTTCTCTTTGGACATTGATAAACTGCATGTCATAAAGAAATCAATTCTCAGGTAGAAATCTTGACCATATATATTCTCTGAGATATTGGCTCACTAATATCACTTTGTTTAAAATTATTATCATTACCTTTATTTTTACTAAATGTACTAATCCTGATTTTGAAACAAGTCCTCTGTTGCACATGGCCAACTTGTCTGTATATCATTCAGGTATGGTGGCAAAAGGTACAAGAGTTCTCCAATTCCCAGGGACCTTCCTCACTCATCAGGGATATCTTAATTAAGTTTCCTTCATGAAGCCTCTGATAAGCTTTTCCCTCCTCTTGATAACAACTCAGGAAATTACCACCCACATTTCACCTGAGAGCTCCAGCTGCTTTCTTCCTACTCATATTTTTGATAGTTCTATAAATTTCTTTCTTTCTTTCTTTCTTTCTTTCTTTCTTTCTTTCTTTCTTTCTTTCTTTCTTTTTTTCTTTCTTTCAGA
>NW_004624774.1:7460002-7477324 GCF_000247695.1 Heterocephalus glaber
TTTCTTTCTTTCTTTCTCTATCTCTCCCTTTCTTTCTTTCCTTCCTCCTTCCTTCCTTCTTTCTTTCTTTTCTTTCTTTCATTCTTTCTTTTTCTTGCCATGTTGGAGATGGAACCCAAGCATGCTAGGCAAGTACTTTACCACTGAACAACACTCTCTGTCCGGTATCTCTTTTCATCTAGTCCTTCCCCAGAAACAAGTATAATTCCTCAAAGCAGAACAATAACAAATTCACTTTGGTTAGTTTTCAAAATTTTACTGCACATTTTTTTTTGTTAACGCATTAATGTGAGAAAGCTAAGTTGTTTCCAATATGTTGACTGAAGAGAGAAGTGAAGACTTGTCCAAGGTTGTTTTTCTCCTAAGTTAAGGGATCAGCAGGAGAAACTATGTAACTTCCAACTTCAAGCTTGACCCTCAAAGAGCACCCTTTTATAGGAATATCAGTCTTAGAGGTGAAAAACTATGTTTTTAGATACCATCAATTTAAACTGTTCACTTAATGATAAAATGTCATCCTCAATGTCTTTGCAGTAAAAGGCAGTGCATTACTTCTTCAGTCAGCTCCATCTATCTTGTATAATTCACTTTTCTTCACAATTAGGTGAAATCGGTATCTATATAACTTCTATCCAGGAGTCCCAGTCTACTATCTTCAGCCACACACAGATGAAAGTAATTCCCACCAAATTTAACTAGTTGAATTTTCAGTATTTTCAGGTACTCTTCTCTCAGTTTCACTGTTGTTGTTGTTTTTTCTATTATATTATAGGAGGTATTTTCTGGTCTCTTTTGTGGAAGTCTCACTCATCTAGAACTTACTTCATTAGTTAACTCCCTACACCATGGAATCCACAATTGAATGCAGTATTTTAAATGTATTCTTTTTAGTGGGTTATACCACAATTCAACCTTCACTTCCTTTATTTCAGTGGTATGCTACAGTGAATAAGTCCAAAGTTCATATTGACTTTTGGGGATAGCTACTAGTATTTCATACTGAGATAAAAATCATTTAGAAATTTGGATGATAGGGTTTCTGATAATAATTCTATAGTAATTGTGCCTCTAAACCCACATATCTGAAAAAGGCCCATCCAAGTCTTTGCAGTAGTGATTATTGAACTTGAAAGGGCAACAGCTAGGAATTCTGAGTTGGAAAGTTATATTATTCAAATTATAGTAATTCTAGATGTTATACATTTTACCTATTGAATTTTATTTTATTAATTTGATTATATGTATGATTTGTTAACAATGTTTTAAATTTCTCTGGTTTTTGATTTTTAATTTACATTTTAAATTAAAAACAAAATTAAAACTGAGCTTCTGATTCAATCATTCACAGTTATCCTTTGTATAAGTCATTCCTCTCATTGCTCCCAAGTAACAATCTATCATAAGGATGACTTTTACAAGTTTGCGACCAGTTTATAGTATATAGAAATGCATATGACAAATTTTAAATTCAGTTCGTTCCAAACCCTAAACACGCTTGTGTAGCCAGTATTTCCTAATGGTCCTTCTAGTCACTACCTTTCTCAAGGATGATCATGTACAATATTATAAGAAAGTTTTACCTCATGATGAACTTTATATAATGGGAATCAAGCTGTGATTTGACATTTGTGGCTTGTTCCTTTTATTAAATTAATTTTTAATGATGTCCAGATTGGTACTTACATTTCTTGGTAATTGACTGTCATTAATGTACTGTACTATATATCATTCTATTGTGTGGATATATATGCATTCTGCAGCTAATGGATATTTGATTTCTTTCTAGCCTTTTAATGTTAATGAACAATGTGCTGTAGATATTTAGTGCATTTATTTTAGTGACTTTATGCATGTATTTGCATTAGGAATATAATCAAGAGTGGAAGTTTTGGGTAATGGCCTGCCTATTAGGTTACTGCTATTTGAACTTCTATTGCCACAGATGTTTCATCTGTCTGGAACTTTATAGAAAGGGAATTCTATGCATGTAGTCTTTTGTGTCTGGCTTCTTTTACTAAGACAACTTTCAAATATCTTTGAAATTCATTCAAGTTGTTACCTGGTGTTTTAATGCCAAAAAGACTTCAGTTTCTTATCCTACACAAGGATTGAACTAGATGAATTCTAAGGACTTTCTGAATCCTGAGAGTCAGTGGAAAGCTCTTGTCACCATTTTGCAAGAATTAAAATGGAAGAATTTTGACCTGAATCCGTTGCCATGATACCATAACAATACTAAGAATGACACTTTTGGATGTGTAATCCAGTAGGAGCAGACATTGCATGTCTGGTCACGGAGCATTTTATGCACCTGTATTGTGTAAATTAAGAAACAGCATTCTATCTTAGATGCCCTCACTGACTTCTGAGCTCTCCCACATCCAGCATTCTTTCTCTATGACTTACTAAGTTGAATTCCCACATTACAATTTAAAAATCATTGACAAATAAGATTAAAATAAAACTCTGCACAAAACATCTGCATAATTTGGTTGGCAATCTATATGTCTAGTTCTTAGCAGCAGTATAATGGGGTCAGAAAAATTGGTATTCGAATTCTGGTCCTTTACTTCTATCTGTAAGAACTTGAACAAGTTCCTTAAATACATCAAGTCTTTGTTTCCTAATGTGGAAATGAAGATAGTAATACCTACTTCCCAGGGCTGTCATGAGGATGGAATGAGGTGCATGCAAAGTTCTCAGAGTTCCTGGAACATGGGAGTGCTCAGTCAAGGACAGCTACTGAAGCTGTTGTTTCTTCTCAGCATTTTGTCATCTTGTGCCTGTGGCTCCAATTTCTCACTGAGTTTCCATTTCTGCACCAATCCATTTTTTTTTCAAATTTTCTGGAAGGAAGGTTGGTATAAGTAGTTAATAGTGAACAGCCATAGGAGAGACATTTTCAATAGAGGATGGAGTGGGGCAGTTAAAAAAAGAGTGACGAATGACATGGGAATGGGAGCCTTGAATTCTGACAATTTCTCTAGTCATAAACTTTTCATGATTCTTAATATGGCACTAAATTTCTTTGGAATTCTAAACAGTTTAATAGTTTAGACTCATATATACATTTTTCATTCAAACCATATTCTGCCACTTAATCTCAAATTCCTCAGACTCCCTAATGCAGTTTTCTCAGAGGAGAAATCAATACAATACAAAAGTTAGAATGCTAGGTTTTGATTCAGATGCACTGGGTTTGGGTTTCCATGTTACCACTAACAATATAGGCAAATTTCTCAGACAAGTTATTTTATTTCTCAGCTCATTGGCTTTCTGATGTGTAAAATGGGTTGTTATTAAGACTGGCTAATATAAATATATTTTTAGCAATGCCTGGCACAGAGTAACTGGTAAAAACATGTTAACTATTATTCATAAAATAGGCCTCAAGATATTTACCTCTTTGGGATGTTGAGGGTATTTAAATGAGATAAGGCAGGTTAAGTGATTGACACAGATTCCAAAGATATCTCCAGCTCTATAAATATGGTAATTTATGAGAAGATGGCTGCTGATACCATGAGATTTAAGCAAAATTCAAAATCATCAGTAGCAAATTAATACATATACTATTTTTTTTTTGCTACTGGGGATCAAACTCAGGATCTTCTGCTGTCGGGGCAGGCGGCGGAACCACTGAGCTAAATCCCCAGCCCTACATATATACTATTTTTAATGGGGAAATTGGAAAACATGAGTGTATTAAGTTATGATAGCTATGTAAAGGAATAATCTCAATTTTTCTCTGAAATATGGAAAATCAAATAGAAATCCTCAAGTCAGACAATAAAATAAAATAAAGGAAGTAATAACACTAATAATGAATTGTTTTATAAGGTACAATAATACATATTTTCAGGAAAATACAGTTTTTTCTAATGTGTGATCTTTACTTTTTGGAGATTATATTCTAGGCAGAAAAATAAATAGTAAAGAAGCAAACAGTTTAATAAAAAGAGGAATTCAGACTGTGGATTCTATGAAGGAAAGAAAACGACAGGCTTGAGCACACAGTAGAGTCTGATTCTAGATTTTCTTACAAAGAAAACTATCTTTGAAAAAGTAATAATTAAGTTGAGCTTAATGAGTTCATGAATATCATGAGTATCATGAGTGTATCATGAAAAGGAACCAGCCATTCACGAATCTAGGGGGGAAGCGTTCTAGGCAGAAGGGGGCACTGCATATAAGATGCAGAAGTAGAAATGAGCTCAGCACCTTGAAAGATCAGAGAGGAGGCTGCTGGAACTGGAATATAATAAACAGGGCACAAACAATAGTTCAGGTTGGCATTGAATAGATTCATTTGTACTTTGTAGATTGCAGCTGGGAGTCTTGAGTCTCATTCCACTTGTGAGATTGGAAAATAATCAGATGGCTCTAACAATGTAGCTTCATCACTCTGATTTATATTTTGAAAACCTAGGCTATTGTAAGACAGATGTCCAAATGGTGGCAAGGAAGTTGATGAGGAAGCCAGAGGAGCAGCTGTCCATGAGAGAAGATGGTAGCTTGCTTCAGTTTGTAGCACTGAAGAGACTTACAGCATGTTGTAGAGGAAGAATTGATAGGACTTACTGAAAAATTAGAAAGGAGTCTGATAAGAATCCTAGGCTAATGGCTTGGGAAGTTGAATTAAACCTGGAGATACTTTGTAATATGGGCTATAGTGTTAGGAGGTTAGGATTGGAGAGTTGATGGCCTCAAGTCTAAATACCTGCATTATGGATATTATATAGGTAATTTCACCATTTCCTTTTGTTTTGCATTTTTTTTATGGAGAGTGCTATGATTATTTGACATGTATGTTTAAGATAGCACATTTTTCTTATTATTTCATTAGCTTAAAGAAGTTAAGTAACAGGATTGAAGATCTACTCATTTAAAGTATTTGTTAAGGGAGAATGGCTTGAATAGACATTTATTAAAATAGGATGTATAAATGATCAACAAGTAACTGAAAACCAGTTCAATACCACTAATCACCAGGGAAAGACAAATAAAAATGATAGTGAAATATCATCTTACTTTTTTTAGAATAGCAATTTTCAAAATAAAACACACAAACTCCCCAAACATTGGCAATTAAGAGAAAGGGGAACTTTTATCAACTGTTGGCAAGAATGTAGATTAAGCGGTCGGGGATTTGGCTCAGTGGTTCTGCTGCCTGCCTCGTGAGTGCAAGGACCCAAGTTCAAACCCTGGTACCCAAAAAAAAAAGGAATGTAGATTAATACAGTCATTATAAGAAATAGTATAAAGTTTCTCCAACAAACTAGAAACAGAACTATCATATGATCCAGCAATCCCACAGCAGGGTGTATATCCAAAGAAAATGAAATTAATATATCCAAGAGACATCTGCACTTGTGTATTTATTACACCACTATTCTCAAAAGCTGAGACATGAAATCAACCTAGGTGCCCATCGTTGGATGAAGACATAAAGAAAATGTGATAAATATATGCCTGGGGTATTATTTATCCACAAAAGAATAAAGCTGTCATTTGCAACAAGATTGATGGAGCTAGAGGACATTATGTTAAGTGAACTAAGTCAGGAAGAGGAAGACAAATACATTTATCTTCGTCATTAGTCATATGGGGCTGCTAAAGCTGATCACAAAGGAGGAGAGGATGTAAGAATGGTGACCGGAGCCCAGGGAGGATAGAAGAGAGGGAGGTAGAGAGAGTATAGTTAATGGGCACAGGGGTGCAGATGGGTTTGGAGGAAAAACTTCTAATGCTTTATAGTACAGTGTAATAACTGTAGTTGACTACAATTGATTGACTATTTCAAAATAGTTAATAGAGATGATTTTGAATATTCCCAACAAAAAAATGGTATATGTCTGAGGTGGCAGATATGCTAATTACCCTGATCTTATCATTACATGTTATATACATATTTTGGAATGCTTTCCCTCTATCCTGTAATTACTATATACTGATTGAAACAAAGATTAGTGAAAAAATGAAATAAAAATGTTATTGACCTACCATATTGCTCTTCAGAACCATATTGCTTTTCAGAATGGCTGAACCAATCACAATCCCACCACAGTGTGAGCAATCCTGTTTTCTACACACTCTCTTACCATTATCATGACTTTCTTTTTAAGTCTTGTAAGTCCAAATCGAATCCTATTTCCAGTTATTGAGTACTAGACACTCTCTCTTTGACTAATTAATTCCAGAAGTTTAGAGAGGGAGTTGAAAAAGGGGATTATCTCAGAGAACAAACAATAAAATAGAAATGATAGTAATACTTATTGAAAGCTTAAGATTCCCAGAAACTATTCTAAGCAGCTTGTATATGTATTGATTTATTTTGTTTTAATATTTAGTTATGATACAGAAACTCTAGAATTTTATGAGTAATCAGAGGCAAAGAGAGGTGAAATAACTTGCCAAACTTTATAGTTAGTGGCAGATACAAAATCAGACAGTTTACCTCTAGAATCTTTGCTTCTAGCCATTATAATATTCTGACAATTTAGAAAATGTCTGATTAGTAAATTTTTATTTAGGTAAAGAAATAGGATAACATAGTATATAGGTGGCTCAGCTATCAAATACTCTGGTACTTATGAAAAAATACTAAGCCAATGATGATTTGCTTGGGACTTGGTTGAAGTTTTTAAAGAGATAAACTATCTGCTCTGTATCTCTGCTCAGGTGATCAAGACAACCATTATGCTATTACATCACTTCTAGCTAGTAAAAGCTTACTCTCTGCCAGGCCCTTAGTTATGAATACCTTACATATTAGCAACGATCCTTGTATTAAGATCACTTTCTTATGGAACTAGGTTAAATGAAATCTCTAAGATACAATAAATATAGAGTGGCAGAACCTAAACTAAACACCATTCATCTTTGTCTAGTTTCAAAATTCTTCTCTTCCCAAAGTGACAAATAGAGGAATAAGAGAATATGGTTGTAAGCCAGGGTGATGCCAAGGACAAAGGACTTATGTAGGCTTAGATATATTCCCATAGGAAAGCTGTCACCAAAATTTTGTGGACTTTGAAAAGCAGAGGGGGAAGGGAAGATCTTGGCTGGGAGGAGTCACTGAAGGATTTTTGTAGGTAGAAGTCACAAAGCAAGATTAGGTTTTTTTTAAAGGAACTAATAATAAGTACTATTCATTGAGCAGTACTAAAACCTAAGAATGTTCAAGCCTTGTCTAATTAATACAATTAACTAAATAATTTACCTTCAATCAAGACTCAGAAATTTTAAATAATTTGCTGATATTTTCATGGCTAATAAGTAGTAGATCCTGGATTCATACCCTGGTCTATGTAATTTTAAAAATCATGTTCATTGCTTCATTGCTTGTGAATGTTGCAGGAATGTAGATCAGGCAACATTTTCAGATTTGTTAAGCTCTTTTTTTCCCCCCCCGAAACAGAGTCTCGCTAAGTAGCCCAGGCTGGCCTCAAACTCCCTGCAGTCCTCCTGCCTCAGCTTTCTGAGGACTAGGATTACATGTGTGTGCCACCACGTCCAGCCTCAGCACTCTCAGATTTGAGAGTGGCAGAGGATGGGCAGTGAGGTCACTGCTAGTTGAAGAGCTGACATCAATCCCTTTTCACAAAAGGAAATGTGTAGGAACTTACAGCTATTCTGTCAACCCTTTTCTTTTTATTTTTTTTAAGCTTTTATTTATTTTTTGTACCAGGGATCAAACCAGGACCTTGCACTTGTGAGGCAGGCATGGTGCCACTGAGCTAAATCCCCAGACCTTTTTATTACCTTTTAAAAGCCACAGATGGTCCATTCTAAAGTTCTCTGAAGCTTTTAGCTTTTGTTGGGATATTTAAATAAGTCTTTGTGGGGAGTGTGTGTGTGTGTGTGTGTGCATGTGTTACATGGTGAAGAAAGGTGTTTGTTAAATATTTTGGAGAAGAGATTACAGTGGTGCCTTGGTTCACAAATTTGATTCTTTCCACGATTCTGGTCACAAACTCAGTTGGATGAGAACCAAATCAAATTCAATGGTCAGGTTCAATGTTGACCTTACGGGGAAATTTGATTCAATTCTCATCCAGTTCAGTCTGTGACCAGAATTGTGAAAGGAATTGAGTTGGTGAACCATACATGTAAATCAAAATTGGGATATTAAGAGAGAGAAAAGATGTAAATTGGATATATGAGAAGGTGGATATTAAATTAAAAATAATTAACTTGCCATGAATGATGGCACATATCTGTAATCCCAGCACTCTGGGAAGTTGAGGCAGGAGGTTTGCAGCTTTGAGCTCAGTCTTCCATCTCAAAATTAAAAATAAGTAAAAATAAAAGAACTCAGGATGTAGCTAAGTGGGAAAGTCCTGGGTTCAATTCCCATTACGAAAGAAAAAAAAACCCAAAAAGTAAATTGCTCATATAGTTACTTAGGAGTGGAGGGAGTCTCAGCTTAGAGTTGGAGTGTACTGGCTCAGCCTTGACTGTGGTATTTTATAGAAATTTTTTTTTGAAGTGGAACTATTGGATCTATGTACCCTAATGAGTGGTGAAACAGCCAATCTAGACCATCATTCAAAAGTATTACTTGACTTTTCTGGTAAGAGCTCTTTGAGTAACATAGCAGAATTCTTTGTTGCAGAATTGACTAATCACCAAGATAATTTCTGAACCTTTGAAGCTATTCCTGGCTAAAAAACATAGGTCAGGGTTTCTGAATCTTTTCAGGGCATTTTGAACTGGGTTACTTGCTGTCGGAGTGGGTATCTTATGTACTGTAGGATGTTTGCCAACATCTTGGTCACTGTTCACCAGAAGATGTAGTGTCTCTCTAATCGTAACCACCAAAAAAAAATGTGTCTCCAGACATTGCCAAATGTCCCCTGAGGGGCAAAACAGGTTCTAATTGAAGGCCAGTGGAGTAAAGTTCATAAAAATGTACATGTAAATTAGAGGTTAAACTCTATATAAAATACTACATATACATAGAAGATGAATCTGAGTTTTTTTCCCTGGAGTGCAGAGTGATGAAAGAGAAATAATCTCTGAACCAGACACAAGTCCAGTCTGTGACTGAAAAGGAAGTTGTGGTCTGGGAAAACCACACAGGCCTGGGAGTCTGGAGAAATGGAATACATTCCAGCTCTGCCACTTTCTAGTTATTTGTCCTCAAATAAATGATGCCCTCCTTTCAGGGCTGATTACAAAATGAAAGGATTTAAATAGACTAGAATATACTGAGGCCCATACAAGCTCTCCGAATGCTGTTCACGAATCTGTACCTGGTTCTTTGAGAGGTGAGTATGCTGAAGATTATATACTCAAGAAGACTGAGTGGAATATATTTTTGTGTCTGAGCTTAGCTTAAGAGAAATTCCCTCATTCTTTCTTTTTTGTCTCACAAGGCTTATTTTTACCACTTAGCTTGAAAAGATGATCTAGCAAAGGCAGCTATTTTGTTCTAAAATAATGACATTTCTTTTTCCTGGAAATAGAAGAAGTTTTGATGATTCCAGCTCGTTTTGTTGAGCTCATAAATGTAAGGTAAATGGGGAAGCAGTGGAGGATGAGCTTCCCTGGGAAGTGTAGAACACAGGTTTCTATACTCGTCGCTCTTTCCAGAAAGCAGATGTCAGGGGATAGTCAGCATTTCCGCTGTCGCTGTAAGTAGGCTGCCATTTCTCCATTGCATCATGACTGTAAATGAAAGATTGCTCCTGACTCCTGAAGCTTGTTTTCCACACACCAGCTAATTAGGCAACAGGACAGCAGGGTGGGGTGATACTTGTGCTCTGAATGTCTCCACACCCACAGTAGATTTGGCCTGGTGCTGCTGCCAACCACCCTCACAGCAGTGGCATGTTATGCAACCACACCCAAATGACAACAAATCTCATTTTTTAAGAACTCGCTTTAAATTAAAATTGCATATGTTAGTTAATCTAACTGCAAAAGAAAACTGTCAGCTCTTTCTTCCCTTCTCATCCCCTCTCACCTTCTTTTCTGATTTTGAGATGTAACAAGGAAGCCTTATGAGCACACTGATAGGCATTGGGGCTGCTCGACACACACAATGTCAATTTGTTCCAAACCAGGCCTTGGAATAGCAGGAACAGTTTCTATCTTTTACTTAGCACCTTAGAGCTCATCAAGTATTTCTACTTGTATTGATTTATTACATCTGCATGACAAAATTGATAATGTAGGTGATAAAATTGTATAAAAGAGAAATTGAAAAAAAAAAGAGAAATTGGACTCAGGAATGTAAATAATATATCTGAAATCATGTAGACAAGTTGAGGCATCCAGTATTATGATTCCACATTTCATGATTTTCCCACTCTTTCTCGTAGTTGTTCCCTATGTATGTTAATGGTATAATGGTCAAATAGATTATCAATTAATTCGGTATATGTGGAGTACTTCTGTGTTTCAGATACTCTTGCCTCAGCAGACAATTTCTTTATTAACTGGGCTGATATACTTGATAAGTACAGTTTAATTTGTCCACCTTCTTTTTGTATCTTTAGCCCATTTCCAATGTGCCCCACTTCATTGTAATTTAGGAATTTATTCTGTGGCCACAGTTTCAATTTCAGCTAAAAGTGAAGGCTGTAATTAAAATGTAGACTTCTTAATCCCACTCCAAATATTTTTACTACATTCATGACCTTGCTAGTGATTTTAGAGACATGAGAAGGACCAATAATAACATATAAAGACATTTTTTCCCTTCCAGCTACAGAATAAGACATGTCCTCTCTTCTAAAGAAGGGAAATGTTTTAACATTTAAGTGCTGGGGTGAACTGTTTGATTTTTCTGACGTATTTGAAAAGATGTTACTTTTTCATGGCTCAAATGACCTGTTGGTTTATCCAGTTAAGTGTGACTGTTGTTCACTGAAGGTGACCCAATTCCTTATAAGCCCTCACCACCTGTATTGTGACAAGCTATCCAAGGAAAGGAGCACTAATGATTAAATGACTCCTCTCTTATGTAGGCTATTAATTTGTGTTCCTAAGGTTAGACACTGTTTTATGGCCCTTCCCCATAAAATACTCAGTACTTCAAGAGTCCTAGGGGTGGGTTTCCACATTGTTACCTCCAATCCAGTACAGTCCACAGAAAACATGAGGAGACTTCCAATATCAGCTAACTTGGAGTATTCCCCATGCACCAGGCATCATCTAGACTTTAAATGAATTAACTTATTTAATACTTGGAGTAATCTCTTATAATTCCCAGTTTAGTGGTGACAAGTTGAAATAGAGATTCTTGATAAATTGTCCATGGTCACATAGCAAAGAAGTCAGTATTTAAACACAGGTAGTGTTTCTCCAAATTTCAACATTTAACTCTTGAGTTATACTTCCTTCTGGTTCTCACATAGGCTTCATTATGAATGACATGAACTCTAACCAGTAATGATAGTCACTCTAGCTTTCTCATGTCATCATCCCAATCTGCTAAACATTCCTGTTCAGTGGGTGGTACTGTTATCATGAATCACCTGAGATTAAAATGCTTGCAAAGTGCACATTTCCAAAAAGCCAGTGATCTTATGTAGTGGATATTTAGGACCAGTCTCTGTCCAGGCCCTGCCTGGATTCCACCTGCAGGACCAGGCCTAGGCTCCCTTTCTTGTGGGATTATTAAGTGAGAATTTTTGAAAGATGAAAATCACCCCTTTCCCCAGTCAAAATACATCATGACATTTGTGCTAGAATCATGTGTCTGTCTTAGGAAAATTCAGTTCCGAGGGTATATGTATTTTAAAATGTGAAATAATTAGAAAACGTCGCTATATTTATTTTAGCCATCGTAGTTTCACCTGCAAATTAAAGGGGATGTGAAGGTTAATTTTGGGTGTCAGCTTGCCTGTACTGAGGGATCCCTGGAGAACTGATAAGGTGCTATGGCTAAGTGTCTGTGAAGAGGCTTCCAGAGAAGATTAGTGCATGGGTCAGTGAATTGAGGGGGGATCCACTGTTAATGTGGGTGAATATCATCCAATTGACTAGGTTCCAGAGGGATTGGGAAAGCAGAGAAAGGGGGTAGCTCTTCGCCTCTCTCTGATTTTTCCTTCCAGATGAGTGTGGTCTGGTGTCCTTTGACATTAGATTCCAGTTTTTTGGATTTTGAACTCTGGAACTTGCAACACTGGCACTTGGTGAGGTCCTTGGACTTTTGGCCTGGACCAGTTTTTGCACCATTGGTCTCTTGGCTCTGAGGCTTCTGGCTGCTTGGACTGAGCCATGCTACTAATTTCTGTGGCTCTTCAGCTTGCAGATGGCTTATTGACTTTCAATGTTCTATTTGGCTCTAAATATATCTAATTCATTCCTTAAAAATAGCATTCATGTTCTTCAAAATAATACCTACTTCATACAGAAATCTTACTAGACAAGAAAAGTAGGAAGAGAAACGTAATTTATAAGTAATTCCACCTACCAGTCAAAGATAACAAATGTTAAGATGTAAAAAAAAATCTGCTTCTGTCTCCCTTAATACATAATATGTACTATTTTAAAAATAGTTTGATATCACATATGTTTTTCTAAAATAAAGTTTATTAAGATAAGTTTTATAAAAGTAAAAATTGCCATTTGGGGTGCGCAGTTACATGAGCTTTAACAGCATTGTCACCTAAGTAGCCAGCAGCATAACCCACGCATGGAATCATGCGTCAGCCCAGAAGGTCTCTGCGTACACGTCTGCAGCCCAGATCAGTCAGTTGATCCCTCCTCTCAAACTTGTTGTTTGGAAGAAGTCATATGAATTAAATCATAAAGTATATAATGGCTTCTTTCTTACAGAATCATGGTTTTGAGGTTCATCCTTTTTGTGACAGGTATAGTAGCTCATTTCCTTTTATTTTTGAGCGGCAAGTTTGTTTATCCATTTGTCAACAGAAATATTTTGAACAGTTTCTAGGTTTTGATAATTATAGATATTATTGCTGTAAATATCCTTTTACAGATTATATGAAGATAACTTTTGATTTATCTTAGGTAAATACCTAGGAGGTAGATTGTTGGATTGTATGGTAAGTGTATGCAAAATTTTGTAATCTACTTTTTAAAAACATTTTTCTGTGGAAATAATTATAGATTCACAGGAATTTGCAAGGTAGTACAAAACATCTTGTTTACTTTTTATCCAGTACTTTCTAATACTTAAATATTGCATCATTGTAGTATAAAATCAAAATCAGGAATTTGACTTTGATACAATGCATGTGTATACTCAGTGTCATTTTATTGCATTAATAGATTGGTATAATTAGCCCTGTCCTCAAGTCATCAAATTTTCCATCACTATTATGATCATGCTGCCTCTGTACAGTCACACTCCACTACCACCCCCAGTCTCTCCTTGTAATGTTAAGAATGTTACGCAAATTGAAATATTCTCTGTTACCTATGTGTAGGTTCATTTCACTCAGCATAATGTCTCTGAGATCCATCCAAGTTGTTACAGATATGCATAATTCATTGTTTTTCTGTTACTTAAAATGATGCCATGGCACAGTTGGACATTTTGGTTATTTTCAACTTTTGACTACTATCATGATCAATTGCCTGTAGGCTTTTCTGTGCATATAAATGTTAATTCCTCTAGGATAAATATCCAGGAGTGTAATTTCTGGGTAGTATAACTCAGCAGCTTCCAATCTATTTTTTAGAGTGGCTGTTCATTTCTACCAGTGACACATGAGGCATCTGACTCTTCATTTGTGGGCAGTGCTTTTTTGTGCTTTTTGAAATTCTACTATTCTAAAATGATTCACCCTTATTTTCCTCCTCATCTATTCCCTACAGTTGAAAAGTACTACCTTTTCTTTCATGGAGGCCCCACATTATTTTGTTTTTTAAGTCGTTACTTGTGTTCTGTGGTGAAACACTACTCACATTCATGTCCCCAGTTTTGAATGCACTTTAACCTCAAGGCCCAATTCAAATGCCACTTCTTTCCTAAACAGTCATTGTTTATCTCCCAGATTAAAGAAATAACACTTCCTAGGCACTCACATGTGCTTATTTTATGACATTTATTATATGTTTTATTGAATCATTTATTTTCCAAAACAAATTTTATCATCCTTACTAGGTTGCTAGAAATTTTAGGGCAGAATAGTCTTTTTTTTCTCTCTCTCTCCTTGCCTTTCTTACCTAGGGGTCTCAAACTTTCAATTAATAAAATTCAACATGCCTCCTACAAGTTGATATTAAATTAAATTTTTGACTGATATTAATCCTTATGTATTAGACTACGAGAGCAGAATACTTCATTCCAAATCTGTATTTATCATCTTTTTAACTGTATACTGTCTTCATCCTTTTTTTCTGGTTAATTTATATACAGCATTCAAATTTTATGACTTAAAACCCATTTGTTCTATAATGGGTCTAGATAGTAGCCACCCATTTACAGGCTATGTAAGTGTAAGCTATCCTTTTTCTGGCGTCTCCAGAGATGTAAAACATAATTTCCCTAAGGCAAACATTTGCTTTATTTCTGCCCAGATTTCCATGTTACAGAGCTGTTCATTCCAGTGGTGTCACACTTGGCACTAACCTCAGTTAGGTTGTAGTTTTACCTTCTTGAGGTACATAAGATAAAGCTATCTTTTGTTTTGTTTTGTTTTTTGAAAAAAGGTCTTGCTATGTAGCCCAGGCTGGCCTTGAAGTTGGAATCCTCTTGCCTCACCCTTCTATGTACTGGGTTTACAGGTGTGTGCCACCGTACCTGGCCAAAACTATCATTTTCCAGCTTGATAATAAAGAATGTCAAACCCTTCCCATGGCAGTACCCAGGATTCTGGATTTAAGTGAGTTATAAACCAATCCCATTAATTCTCCACTATTTATAAAACAATCAATACAAAATGTTCTCATCCAATTTCTAAAAATTTGGCTACCTCTTATTTATTAGATGAAAATTGTTTAGAACTTGGATGTCTCCTTGATCAATTGATTCTTTGTCATCATGACATGATTCCTGATAACATTCTTTGCTCTGAAATCTATTTTGTTTAACACAAATATAATCACCAAAGGTTTCTTTTGGTTAATGTTAGAATCACTTATCTTTTTCCATCTTTTTACTATTGGCCTATTTATGTCCTTATATTTAAAATGTATTTCTTGTAAGTAGCAAATAGATAGGACTTACTTTTTTGTTGATCTATCTTGATAATCTCTCTTAATTTACATATTCATATGCCACACATTTACATATAATATATTTATATAGGGTATACATTTATACTTAATATACATATAGTTTATATAAAACAGATTTATATAGTATATGGATTATCAGTATTGTCAGATTTGTCTGCACCACCTTATTATTTTTATCACATTTTTTATTTGTATCATCTTTTTTTCTCTCACTTCTTTTATGTTCTTTTTTCGATGAATCAAATATTTTTTATAGTATCATCGCACCTCTCTTACTTTACTAGCAATAAATCTTTGGTTGTTATTATTGCATAAACAGCCCATTATTTATAAAAGTTAAATAAGGAAACATTCTTATACATGTATTTACCCTTTTTAGTGATTTTCTTTCTTTTGTGTAGATACCTTTTTCTATCTGGTATATACTTTTTTCTGCCTGAAAATCTTCCTTTACCATTTCTTCTAGTGCAGGTCATCAATAAGTGATGAATTTTTTTTAACTTTTATATGTGAAAAAGTATTTCATCTTCATGTTTAAAAGGTGATTTATTGGACATAGAATTCTAGGTTGACAGGTTTTCTTTTCTCAGTCCATTAAAAGAATTGTTTCACTTGCACTGTTTCCAAAAGGAAACGTTTTTGAACATTTTGATAGTGGTACACTTTGGTATAGTTGTTTCTTTTCTTGTTTGTTTTAGTGTGGAGTTCATTGAGATTCTTGAACTTGTCAGTGTGTGATTTGGAAACATGTTGATTGTTAACTTCAAATCATTTTATATTTTCCAAGCTCAAATTTCAGGGGCCGAAATAATATTTCTAGTAATCTGGGTACAGTTGTCCTGCAGCTTACTGATGTTTTTGTCTTTAAGACATTTTTCCTGTTTTACTTTTTATAGTTTCTATTGTACATTTTCAAGTTCATTAACTTAAGTCAAATCTATTTTTATTCACATTTAGTGTATTTTCATCTTAAGCTCAAAAGTTTAATTTGTATTCTGCTTTCACATTGTCATGTCTCTATAGTTCTGAACATCTGACATATACTTACATAACTTTTAATTTCCTTTTTGATAATTCTAACATCCATAATCTTGATGGATCTATGTTTCTTTTCCTCGTGGATTGTACTTTCTTGTTTCTTAGCATGCCCTCTAATTTTAAATGCCAGACTTTAGTCACCTTACATGGTTGGAGTGACTATTTTTTGTATTTCTATAAAAATCCTTGATTTATATTCTGGGATACAGTAAAATTAATGGGGAATCATATAGTCATTTTGAGCTTTGTTGTTAGGTTCTGTTAGGTAGAAACAGAGAAATATTGTATTTAGATGAGGGCTAATGATCCCTTACTACTGAAGCAAGTTTCCTTTGAGTATTCTGGCCCATGCCTTATCAATTTTCACGTTGTTCAGCCTGAGTAGTAAGAATGGCCATTATACCTGGCACTGTGGGAACATCAGGTTCAGTATTCTCCAATCATTTCAGGAAGGACAGACGTTTCCTTGGTCTCAAAGTATTCCCCTCTGTGCACTTGGCAATCTTGCTGATCAGTGAGTGCTCTACCGAATACTCAGTTCTCTGGGTGTCTTCTCTGCTTAGGTCTCTTATCCCCATTCTTTGTTCTGTGAACTCTAGCTTCCTGGAATGAACTGTCTCATCAATACAGAGTCTGAAAGGCTGTGTCCTCCTTACTCTGATGCTAAGAAATTTTCTCAAGTCAATAATCTGTAACAATTTTAGGGTTTGGCTTATTTCTTCTTGTTTCTCATGAATCACTTGTCTTTTTTTCAAGGCACTGATGTCCGCCATTTGAAAACCATTGTTAGCCAGTTATGGTAGCATACACTTGTAATCCCAGCCCTCTAGCAGAGGCAGGAAGATTATAAATTTGAGCATGCCCTGGTAACTTAGTGACTTAACAAGACTCTGTCTCAAAACTAAAAATTACTAAAAATTACCAAAATTGTGGGGTGGCAGGGGACTTTGAATTCAATCATCAGAAGGGGGTAATTGCTTAATATACTCTGTCTGCTTTTCTTTTAGGTGGCTTTTCTTCTTCTTCTCCTTCTTCTTCTTCTTCTTCTTCTTCTTCTTCTTCTTCTTCTTCTTCTTCTTCTTCTTCTTCTTCTTCTTCTTCTTCTTCTTCTTCTTCTTCTTC
>NW_004624774.1:7477424-7497922 GCF_000247695.1 Heterocephalus glaber
CTTCTTCTTCTTCTTCTTCTTCTTCTTCTTCTTCTTCTTCTTCTTCTTCTTCTTCTTCTTCTTCTTCTTCTTCTTCTTCTTCTTCTTCATTATCGTTTCCTTGCTTGCTGTAAGCAGAAGGGTAATTCCAATCCTTGTTATTTCATTTAAGCTAGAAGAACAAATCCAGTTTCTTTAAAGGACTTTTCATCACATTATGGGTTCTATTTCCAATTTCATTGTATATCTGGTAATTTTTTAATATATAGTAGGAATTGGATATTTACTTTGTTGGGTGATGGATTTTTAATTTTTCTATGGACACCCTTAAGCTTTATTTTGGGAAACAGTTAATTACTTGTGAGTGGTCTCATCCTTTCAAGCCTTGCTTTTAAGCTTTGCTAGGTAGAGCCAAAGCAGCCTTTGGGATTCATTTTGCCCCACTACTGGGTAAATATCGTTCTTAGATCTCTAAATGAATCACAAGGTTTTCCCCTCTGACTGATGGTAGCACAAGGTATCACCTCTCCTACAAAAGGTCTAGATTGTGTTCTCTCTCATCTTGGAGTGATTTTTTTCCTATGTTGCTGAGTAGTTTTTTCATGTGCACTTGCTAATAAGTACTCAGTTGAAAACTAGAGGAGTGATGGCTGCACATTTCTGGAAGTTCTCTCTTTATTAGTATTCCAGGTGAATCTGCCCCTCAGGGTTATTTCTGGGCTCCACTTGCATTCTTCCTCTCTATTCTGTAGTCTGCAAACTATAGTCAGGAATCTGACTGTGGAGGAGAAACTCGGTTTGTTTTTTCTCTATCATGAACCTCTGTTCTTCATGCTACATTATACAATCTGAGAAAACTATGCTTTCTGTCTTTTAAAATTGTTTCATGTGAAGAAATAAAAACTTTCCCTGTTACTTCATCCTAGTCATAAGCAGAAATCATATTTGTCATTTAAAAATAAACTGGTGAAGGGCCAGGGATTTAGCTCAGTGGTTCTGCCACCTGCCTCGCAAGAGCAAGGTCCTGAGTTTGATTCCTGGTCCAAAAAAACACCTGGTATATTCTGTATCTCACACTCTAACATCTATTTAGTAGGTGTTTAAATTTTATCTTGCTTTTCTACACCTTCTCATCATTTACTTCCTAATGAAATTATAAAAGCTATATCCTCAAGCATCCTTCACATTGGCAGGAAAGCTGAAGAGTATGGAAAAAAACTTTTTTCATTAGACTTTTGTCTGATTTCAAATTTCACTATTTCCTCTTCGTGGGAACATTCTTATATTGCTCTAAATTTAAGTAAGTTTGGAATAATAACAATAATACATACTTGATTTGGTCATCAAGATGATCATGAGGCCAAAAGAATATATATAGAAAAAAACCTTTACAACTTGTAACACGTTACACATGTTTGTATTTGCTTTTGTCATCAACACTAGTTTAAATTTCTCTTTCAATACATTTTGTGTCCTTGCATTCTTTCTATTTCTGAATGTATGACTTTTTTTGTACTCTTTCCATATTTCCTCTTTCTTTGTTATCCTAATATCTCTGAATGTATGATCATAATTTTGTTGAATATGAGGGTGTAGGAAAGAAATGTATCCGACTAAGAGTCAGGAAGCCCGAGGTCCTGTGTCAGCTCTTCCACTTGGCCTAGCGCATTTGACACAAATACTTAGTCATCCTTCCCTTTAATCTTCTTGACCTTGAAGTGGAAATAAAATATTCTCTGATGAATTTAGAATTATCATGAGGATCAAATACACAAACAGTGCCCAACTTACAATGATTCAACTCATAATTTTCACCTGTAAGTGTATAAATAATACTCATCCAACAGAAACTAAACCTTGAATTTTGAAATTTGATCTTTTCTCATAGTGAACTATGTTATGATACATTTATTTTTCTGTAGAGCAACAGAAAGCCGTAGTTCCTAATCAATCATGTGATTGTGATGATAAACCAGTGCTTACCACTGTATCTTATTGCTAAGCTAAGGTGCTCAGTGGATCAGGAGCAGTAAATGCATTTCTGACATCTGATAATTGCAATTTACTGAAATACAATCTCATTATAAATTGAAGATTCTCTGTATAAAAGGTAAACATTTCTACCATATGTCATTTACATGGTGGTATTATACAGTAAGTTATTCTATAAATATATATTTAATATATTGCTGTATAATGAAATAACTATGAACTAAGTAAGCGTTATAATGCTGGTAACTGTAAGGAATACTTAAATAATTTCTTATTCTCTTTTTACTTTTTCTGGTGTAACTAGTATTTTCTATGTAGGAGAAGAAGAAAAACATTCTCTTTTATTTTGTAGACTAAAGCTAGTTAATACATTTTATGTTTGTTCATGTGTTTGGCAAGTGTGTTCCACTGCATATGCTTTATTGGTCAGAAATATATCACGTACTCTCTAGAAAATCCTTTCTTAAGCAGTTTTCCACAGGTATTTAATAATGAAAGATTTAATTAATAAGGTTAATTAATAAGGTTTAATTAATATCACTTGAGATGTTACTTTAAATAAATTATCCATTAAGTGCAAAACAATTTTCATACTCAATTTTAATTTCAAACTTTGCCCTTTAAGTAAAGTTACATAACTAACTAGTGATATAGTGGTTAAACAGTGCATATATTGGATGATATTGTGGAGAAACTAACAATATTAGACAGGAGAAATTATCAAAGCAAATCTTTGGCTCTCATAATTATTAAAGGAATGTTTCATTCTAATTAGCTGGTTTTTCAGATAAATGAGGTGCTGTTTTAGGCATCTAAACTAACTTTTTACATGCCTCATATATTGCTCACTCCACCCACATATGCTGGCTTACATAAATTACTTCTCTGACCGCTTACATGGTTGAAATGAAGGTCACCTATTGGGTCAGCATGTAAAAAGTCTATTAGCACATTATAAACTTATAGAAGGGTTTAAACAAAATTCCTGGGAAGTGGCCAATAGGATTATTCATATTAAAAAAATTGTCTAATGTGGCTTCCAGTTGTTCTAAAGATGGCAAAGTTATTCTGATCATACGTTATGCATTTCTTTACCTTACAGTCCAGTCACCATTTACAGCACATTCTCTGTATCTTCTTATTCTGGCTAGTTCATGCTTCCTTCAGCTTCTTGTGGTATAATGCTTTCTTCCTTGCACATGTGTGGAGTGCAGTTCTTTCTCTTTCCATTCTTTCTCAACAACCAATAACAGCTCATTTTAAAAATGATTGAACACAATTGAACTCAGAAATCCTCTTTTTAATAGGCAAAATATCCCTGATATGTGCTTGCTGTTCTCTATCAACATTTTCTTAAAAGCTTGTTGGCAGATTCAATTGAACAATGACCTATTGGATTATCTCCCTGACTCTTCCCCGGACTACAATCTCTTAGATGTCAGAGATTGTATCTGATTTGCTCATAAGTTTGACATTGGAATCTAACAGTGCCAGGCAAATATAAGCATTTAGTAGATATTTGTTGTATTCTTGTAGAGAGTATTATGAAACCCATCCGGAATAGCACAAGACTTCCCTAAAGTTAGGCTTATATACCTAATGTTTTAAAGTTTAAATTTTAGTAATTAGGTTTCATGGTTGAGAGCTCCCTTATTTCATACTTATTACTCATTTCCTTGTTATTTTTTCTGCCTAATAAATCAAGGATATCATATGACACATTGGTGAGTGCTATTCAACTTGGTGCATTATTAATTTTTAAATCTTAAGCCCTCGATATGAGTCTCAGCTTGATCACTTACAACTTCTGTGGCCTCGCATGAGTCAATGAGCCTAGGTTTTCTGATATTTTTCTTTTACTTTAGTACTTTTACTTTTATCTTTTTAAAGATAAATAAGGCAATAATTATGGAAATTTGTTATAAATTATAAAAATGAATTCAATTTCTAAATATTGTTTTTTCACTTGATCAGTCATTGTGTCTTAAAATATTATTTATCCAACTGTACAAATAGACAAATCAACTGGTAATTGCAAGACTATGTCACTGTGCACTTTCCAGAAAGAGATACTGTGTTTCGTAGGAGTCCAGAGAAGGAACATTCTCTGAGGGTTCAGGGAGAGTCCTAGAGAACATAAATCTATATGGAGTCCCACAAAGACATAGCTAAGTGAAAAAGAGTCATCCCACAAAGGGCCAGAAGCAGTGTATAAGTGCTTTAGACATGAGAAAGAACACTGAGCAAAATTTACGAATAGATAATGGTGTTTGGGTCAAAGCAGGGGAAGTCTGGGAACTGTCTGGTGCTGTTATACGTATGATTGAGGGAATAAAAATATGTCAGTCAAGGAACCTTTGGAGTAGGAAAGATAAAATGTGCACAAGAAAACCAATCAAGGAATAACAAAAGCAAACTGTGAACTCTATTGTGAAAGTTTAGTATCAGTTTGTTTCCCACTCAATGACAGAGATTCTCTCCTAGAACAAGTTTTAGTCAGGATCCTTTGATCCCTCTTCTCAGCCGAGCCTCACAACACATATGGTAAATACATAGTTTGCTGAGCCACCCATAAGAAAATGCCAAGACTGGGAAATTTAAACAGTAGAAATTCATGGTCTCACGGTTCTGGAGGCTGGTGTTTCAAGGTCAAGGTGTTTACAGGCTTACTTTCCTCTGAAGCCTCTCTCCTTGGCTTGCAATGGCAGCCTTCTCTGTGTATTCATATGGTCTTTCCTCTGTGTGCATGTATTAGTCACATCCTACACCCACAGTTTAAATCAAGAGATGTTCATTTTGGTTTACAGTTTTCTTGGGCTCAGTCCATGATTACCAGGCACCAGCACAAAAACAGCTTGGTGGAAGGCGGTCTGGTGGGGGAAAGTTGCTCACATCATGGCAGCTAGGAAGCAAAGAAAGAAGGGAGGAGCCACTAACTGAATACACCCTTCCATGTCAAGAACCCAGTGACTCACTTTTTCCAACCAGACCCCATCTCTGAACAGCAGAGTTAACTATGAACTCAACACATGGATTAATCCACTGATGAGTATAGCACCTCTATGATCCAATCTCCTTCCAGGACCTCCACCTTTGACCAGAGACTCTTGGGGACATTGTAGAACTAGACCATAACAATGAACATCCCCAGTGTCTTTGAACATTTCCTTTTATGCCCAAATTTCCTTTTATAAGGGCATCAGTCAGTTTGGATTAAGACCCACCCTAACGAAAAAGGAACACTTCTCCACTGTTGGTGGGAGTACAGACTGGTGCAACCCCTGTGAAAATCAGTGTGGAGATTCCTCAGAAAACTAGGATTAGAGGTCCCATTTGACCCAGCTACTCCAATTCTGGGTATGTTCCCAAAAGAATTAAAAGCATCATACCAGAGCTACATAGGTACACCCATGTTTATAGCAGCACAGTTTGTAACAACTAAATCTTGGACACAGCCCAAATGCCCATCAATTGATGAATAGATAAAGAAGATGTGGGGTTTTTTATGTGACAGAATACTACTCAGCCATAAAAAAAAAAATAAACTTGAGACATTTAAAGCAAAACAAATGCACCTTGAGGCCATACACTTATGTGAAACAAATAGGACACACATGTGTAAATACCAAATTGTTTCTCTGGTGTAAGAAACTGAAAGTGTAAATGAGGACCAAAATGTATAATAGGTAATGTGAAATAGGAAGAAAAGGGGCAAAGGTTGAAGGGGAACTAAGGAGGGGGCGCAGGGGAAGGAAAGAGGGGAAAAAATTTAAAAAGAAGGAAAAAAAAGAAACAAAGCTTATATAAATAGGTAAGAGAGTAGGCATTGAAAGGAGGGAAGGGAAATGGGAAAAAATAAGAACCAAGATATATCACGTATGGGTACAAATTCCCATTTATGAATGTGATCATAATGTATACCTAAAATGTACCAATAAATTTATTAATGAATAATAAAAAAGACCCAACCTAACAGCCTCATTTTAAATTACCACTTTAAAAATATTGTCTCCAAACACAGTCACATTCTGAGTTAGAGGGGGTTAGGACTTCAAACTATTAATTTTTAGGAGACACAATTCAGCTCAAAATTGTGAGTGCCTGAGATGTTAGTTAAAAAATTAGGTAATGTGTTTACTATAGTGTTTAAAAGCTTAAACTTTGGAGTTTAACTTCCTTTCTTGCATTGATTGTTTTCATTTACAAAGATCACTACATACAAGCTATCTAGTCTTGAGGGGATTATAAAATCTCACGAAATTCTTTACATTTAGGAAAAAATGAGATAATATTTACCCCTTTATTTATTATTGTATACATCACTAAGTACATAATAAATGCTAACTAATTTTACATCTCTTTGCCAATTCTTTTATGAAATTGGAGACAACATCACCTTGTTTTGTTTGATTCTTTTTTGACAGTCTTCTTACATAGCCAATGCTGGCCTCAAAACTTAAAATCCTTCTGTTTCAGCCTCCTGTGTGCAAGAATTATAGGTATGTATCACCTAATAAGAAATTATCTTTTTGAGATATTGTTTAGAAATAAGTTTATAAACAACAGTTTTGCTCTTGATTACTATGTTATACATATGTTATACATATAAAACATGCAAAAATTTTGCAAAAATTCAGTATATTCTTTATTCCTTCAGAACAATTTGTGGATATTTTTTGAAGGGCTATCACATTCCACAAACCTCTGTTTTTTGATTTTCAAGAGCATCCTAGGAGACTTAAGAATGCACTAAATTTTTTGGAGATGGACAGCATGGGGCTATGGAACAAGGGTTCAATTAACATTGACTGTAGGGAAAGGTAAGGACTCTAAGAATCAAACACTATAACTTCATATCTAATTAGTTCAGTTAAAAATTTGACATTGAAATAATTCTGTTTTTATCTCAATCTCTAATAAAAGCAATGATTATATCTATAAATAGGAGAGTCTATGTTCTCAGTAAACAAATAATGCCCTTCCCATTCTATTCTTAGGTATAGTAAGATGCTTACTGCAATGAAAGTGAGAAACAGAATGGTTGAATGGCTACACTTTAGCAACATTGTAAAGTTGAAAAATTACAGATTGAATTTCATAAGTTGAAGACTATACACCTCACAGAGTTTCATAGAATTCACAGAAGCCAGATACTGTAGTCTGTAGTCTTTTAAATTAGGTACAACATTTAACCACTAATGAAATTCTTTCTTTTGATCTCTTGTTGTTTTCTCCCCCCCACATATAGTCATAATCATGTGGGCAGAAAGAGGTATGTTATGACCATGAATAAAAAGCATAGTCCTCAACTTATGAAGTTTAATGTGTAATTTTTTATACCAGGATTCAGAGAGGTTAAATGTGTAAGAAGTAAAAAAGCATCAAGGCTGGGGTGGCCATCCAAACTAGTTCTTACTCTTGGGTTCTTTAATGGTACCCTTTTGGGCTCTTGGGAGAGGATAATAATAACCTCTTTTGCTACATCATAACACTGCATAAACAAATCAAAAGAACTAATGAAGAGAATATTATTTTGAAAGCTGTTGAAGTTGATATAATCATAGGGAACTGTAGTTTACTGAAAATTATGATCAGCAAGGATCTCTGAGTAGAAAAAGAGAACACTAACTTTGGAGTTTGGAAACAATCTTTGTTTTTAGTAACACTAACAGTTTGAAAAAAACTCCTTTACTTTGTACTTCTATATTTTCTTACCCTGTGTCAATGTCCCTCATGTGAATTCAGATTATGAGGCACTTAATAAATTTGTAGGATTGTAAGGCTCATCATTTTTATAATCTAACTCCTTTCTAATGAGAGAAAAGAGTTCTCCAAGTTTTACGAATAACTGAAAGATCTGAAAACATAGATGGAAATTTGAGTTGAGAAAAGTACTCTGCTTAATCTGATATGTCTCTGTTCTTCAAAACTTCAGCCTTGTTTATATGAACTTAATAACTACGGTGATTTTCAGAAATAAAGAGTGATTGACAGAAAAACATGATGAATCACCTCTGGATTTCAACAGTCCTGTGAACTTGAGAAAGTCCAATGAACTTGAGAAAAGCTCTGCTGACATGAGCCAGCTTGATAGGCACTTCCAAAATTGGGGGTGCTCACTGGACATTCTTGTGGCCACCTTCTCCTCTTGGAAGAGGTTACCAGTTCCTAACCTCTTCCATCCTTTCAGGAGGTTCTGGCTGTCAGTGAGGAGCACATTGCCATTAAGAAGGAAACCAAACCTTCCACAGTCCTTCATAGCAGAGATTCTTCAAAGAGGTATTCACCATTGGTTCTTTTGTTCCTCCCTAGCACCACTTCCACTCCTCAGAATTCTTGTTTCCTTTTGGAATGTGTATTGATACTTTTTACTGCTAGCTTTAATTGTAGAAACTTAAGTCACTTGTGTATTGATACTTTTTATTGTTGGCTTTAATTGGGTAAACTAACCAAGTTACATGTTCCCTTTTGTAATGTGTATTGATTCTTTTTATTGGTAGCTTTAATTGTTGAAACTAAGTCTGATGTGTATTGATATTTCTTACTGTTAGCTTTAATTGTGCAAACTAACCATGTCACATGTTTCCTTTTGGAATGTGTATTGATACCTTTTATTGCTAGCTTTAATTGTGTAAGCTAATCAAACCACACGTTTCCTTTTGTAATGTGTATTTATACTTTTTATTGCTAGCTTCAATTGTAGAAACTAAGTCACTTGTGTATTGATACTTATTACTGCTAAATGTAAATGTGTAAACTTCAGGGACTACTATTCATTTCATTTGGGCTATATTTGGGGTCATGGAAGTGCATCACACAGTTATCAATTTTATTGTAAGACATTAAACTGTCCTGCCACCAAACACAGAGTTTATGGTTGAGACACTTTTCACATGGTCTCACAAGGCAGACAAAACAAAACAATTTAGTACTGGTATGTCAATATTGAGAAGAGGAATTTATAGAGATAAAGAATCAGTGACTACAATGATGAAAAGAAAAAGAGCATAGATATCTTTTTGTTTTAATTTTATGTGAAATGTATTGAGGGAGTGATTCTCTGTTGAGTAAACTTAAATCTGTTGTTAAGATCCATGGTCAAGAGATGTTCATTTTTCTTGGAATTTTAGAAATTATCTAATAGAACCACATCATTATAATGGGAAGAGCAGCAGCTCTAATTGACTATAAAGTTCATCATATATGCGTGCTATTGCTCCAAGTAGTAATACACATATGAACACATATGTGTGTATATGCGTGTTTGTGTTTATATATTTTACCTTTATGCTTTATAACATTTGTACAGTATAGGTCTTATTTTCTCTCTTTTACTTATTAGAAAGGTGAGGCTCAAAGAAAATAAATGGTTTATCCAAAGATAGCATTGCAATTGGTGAGTCAAGTTTTAGACCCAGAGTTTCCTTGTTTCAAAGTATGGTTCATCTTCACTATGCTCTATAGTTGCAAATAGACTTTCTGACCCCCTGTTCCATTATCTTTCCATTCAGCTATGGTGGACTTAGATTTTCTAACCTGTAACTGTAATGCAATCAAAATGTTCTTTCTGTGGTCACTACTTTTACTGAACCATTGGAAAATAGGAAGACTATTAGAGAAGTGCAGACATTAAAACCAATGATTATACTTGTATAGGAAAGAAATTATTTCATGGAGGAAAAAAAAAGGCCATTCTCTTCTTACTTTGATGGCTCTTGGAATACTGTCATGTTCCTATAGCTGGCTAGCCTTGATAAGCTTCCTCCAACAATGATATAAGGTCCTTTCATCACTTTCCTTCTATGGATGTGGAGACCCTGAGATTAATGTAATCAGACCATTTGGTTTTGGCTTCAGTCATTTTTGCATGTTCTTCAGGTGACACAGTTAAGCTTACAGAATAAAAGAAGCTGGTAGACAAATGATATTACTTGTAGGTTGGAAGAAGGAACTAAGAAGTTTCCTCTCAAAAACATTTCATTGGTGTATTTGTAATCTTTAATAACATCTCCTCTTTCCTTCTTGGGAGGCTAGATAATAGGCTTATACAATAATAAACTTAATTTAGGGAAAACTAATTAAGTCATGTTTTTCAAACAGTAATTTGGATAGTTATAGGCTATGGAAAATTCAACCTTGATTCTCCAATGTTTATGAATATGACGTTTGGTTGGGACAGAAGATTTTTTTCAGGATATAAAATACCATTCAGATTGAGAATTTTCAAAAGTGGTATATATAATCTTTATTTTCATAGAGTTTCTGCCTTTGCTATAAGGGTGAAGTAGTGTGGAGTGAGGTGGATGGGGAACCTGTTGTCTACTTTTGTGAGTGCAGGCTCTGCCTCTCCTATCTTAATTATGTGCTCTTGGGAAAGCCATGAATCTTTCTCTAAGTCTTTTATCACAGGTATTCAATGTTAGAGTTTTGCTATGTTGTTTTTGGAGGTCATTCTTCTCTAACGTACATCTGGAGTCGTGACAATTAATCCAGATAGTTCAAAATATGTACAGATGGGATTGACAGGCACCCTTGATTCTCGCAGTACAAGCTACTCTTTCTAGATATGGAAACCTTTAAATCTTTATCTGGCTGGTAGGACAGCCTATCTGTTTTCTTTTCTCCTTCTCTCCCACTTATGAAGGGATTCCAAATAGAAACAAGTTTATCTACAAAGTAGTAAGGTCTGCTGCTGCTGCTGATCTCAGTTGTCATATAGGATTATGAAATATTTGACTTTGAGTAGGGTCCTTAGAGTCAGATTTTGCTTTCAGCAGAGGCCAGGGGCATCATGAAAACACATTATACTTTAAAAATAGAAATTATCTGCTCAAATCTGCCACCTTGACATGATCTCAAAGGATAGAAGATAAACTGGTGTGGTACATAAAGTGTACCACAAGCCTGAACAACTGGTTTTCTGTATGTGTGTGTCACCATGTGTATAAAAGTGAGCCGTGTTTCCTGAGTTCAGTCTTAGACACAGCTGAGCAATGCACAGAGCAGACCTGTATAGCCAACTTACAACATCTTCACCATGAAGACAGTCACTGTGCCAGTGCTTCTGACCCTGGCTCTTTGCCTTATACAAGGTGAGCAATTTGCATGCAATCTAAGGCTCTTACCACATATCTCAAAGCCCTGAGGAAGGGACATTCCTCCCCTACACTTGCCAAGAAAAATAAATATATATATATTTCTCTATATAAAATCTTTTCCACACATAGAATTTTGAATATCTATATATGTGGATTTATAACCATATTGTTATCTGGAAATGGCAAGTAGTTGGAGAATTTTTAGCAACTAGTTGTAAATTTTTATCCATGAGAAATCCTTCAATTAATTCTATTTATGTTCTATAAAGGTAATACCTACTTTTGCATGTTCCTCTTACCAAGTGTATTAACTCATACTACATATATATATCAAACTATATTAGAAATTAAAAACGAGTAAAAGATAAATGAACTTAATATTAGATGTATAAATAAAATATTTAAAAACCTAAAGCCATCTAGTTTTGTTTTAAAGCAGTAGTGCTTTCTAAGTTATTTTTATATTTTCAAATTCTTAATGGATTTAAAATATTGCTTCTAAATGGTGAGGGATTTTGTTGGAGCTAGAAGGGTGGTTTTGAATTTACTATTTGACATGAAGGAAAAACAGATTGCCTACATTTTTACCTTTTTCCAAATTATTACATTTTTAAAAAGAAAAACCTTAGAGATAAAGTCAGTAAGATCATTATATAAAAAATGATGCTGACTTCCTAAGATGAGTGTGTAAATACAAGAGAGCAGGGAATGAGAGAATGGTATAGGCTGTGATTTTAAGAAATCCTAACTTTTGCTCTATCTCTAATATTTGTTTCTACAATAAGAAGATAAAGTTGTCAGAACTCAGAAAGTGGAATTTTATGTGTATATGTGAGGTTAATATCATGATATGTTATACTTTTAAATTATATTAAAATTGGTATGTTATATTTGATATAGTATGTTATATTATAATTTATAAAAGGATACTGCCATACTTTAGAAGGTTCTTTTGGAAATTAGATATTTTGGAGATGTCAGAAATTGCAGGAGTACTATTTGCTAAATTGTACAGTTCTGAGAGGTTGGAGCTGTATGAGTATATATACTAATCTGGTAGACTGCCTTCATTTCATTTGCCATGGTAAATCTAAAAGTCCCCAAAACTGTTTGTAGTTTTACCATATATTGCCATTAAATCAATGCAAACACTGCATTGAGTGATTTTTTGGATTTATTTACTGAATATTTTACAGTCCCTTAACTTTGGTTTCTGCATTTTTGTCTCAGATGCTGCCAGTGAGGATGCAAATCAGGTCAGTCCTGCTTTTTCTCATTGAATCCATTCCAAGATCCCTAAAACAAAATGGTTTTTGGCCAACACCTTCGTGTTAATAGTGCAGACATATTACGCTTATAGATACTAATAGCTTTTGTTAAAAACACAGAAACAGACTTTTATGAACAAGCCATGAATTTCTTTGTCCCTCTGTTTCCTCTGTTTCCTCTCTCTCTCTCTCAACATGTTAATGCTGCTGGCTGTCTGAAAGAGGTGCTCTATCATACTTAAGTGCTTTAAAATTCTATAAACGCCAAATAAATCAACCAAAAAACCACTATTGTTCTATTTAGCAGCTGAATAAAACCACAATACACCATACAGGAAGCTCAAATGTTTTCTGCCAATTATTATGCCAAAAGGGTTATCTATATCTAGTATATATAATCAGTGTATATATTTCATCCATTAAATATTTATTGAGATCCTGTTATGTATCTGACCCTATATGAAATCCTGCAGATATTCTATAGCAAACAAACTAGATGAAAACCTTATCCTTCTAAAACTTACATTTTAGTAGAGGAAAAGAGACAAGTTAATATGTAAATTAGTAAAATATATAGTCCTTTAAATACAGATTAGTGTTAGGAGAAAAATAAAGGAGGATTCAGGAGGAATTCTGAGGCATGAAGGTGGTATCTGTCCTCACTGGGATAGTCAGGGCAATCCTGGCTGGAGATAGTGTTATAGAAGGGCCTGAAGGTCAAGTGGAGGGAATGAAAAGATCTTTACAACTTACAGCAGACCAGGAAGAAGCACCCGAAATGGCAGAGGACCTGATGCAGAGGTCTTATTTTTGAGAAATAAATTAATTTCTATGTAAATTAAAATTTACTGTTTTAAAAAAAGTTAAAAGGGCCAATTTCTCCCTCCCTCATGCTGTTATGCATGCTATTAATTTAACATTGAAAATAGTGTTGTGTATATAGATTTCACTGTATTGCTCAAAGACCATGGACAGTTAAATAATATAAAGTTAAGTTAACTCTTCTCAGCACCAAAATTCTTTGAACTATGATTAAAATACTTCCTTGCTGTATTTTATTGTCATTTTTTAAAAAGCAAACACCTTACAGAAACGTGCTAGAGAATTTTACCATAGCCTCTACTACTTCATCTGAGTTGGCTAATTAAAGAGAAGTCCACAAGTATGGTAGAGTAGAGAAAAGGCTGGATTTAAAAAAACCAGAGAGTGTGTTTATTTGGAGGTCTTACACTAGAAAAAAAGGAAGATGTTCAAATCTCACTGAGCATAAAGGAATCACTTTATTTTTCAGTATTTTGGGTACTGCCTGAAACATTTTCATTACCTACTTTTTCACATCATTAAGCTCAATATCACTGAAAATTTTTAGCAATATGGGTTCAGCTACCTCAAATAGACATAAAAGGCAAGGTCACAGAGAAGGAAGTATTTTTCTGGAAGCCTTTCTAATCATGCTCTTCAGATACTGAGCCACAAAATAAAACTATTGATGGTGCTAAATTCAGTAGCTTGGGTTTTTTCCTAGCATCACAAAAGCATGTTAAATGTAATAAATATGAGCCACCCCAGTAAGAAAAAGTAGTATAACAACTTGCAAAAATCTTAAGCATGTGCTTACATTTGTCATCACAGAAGGGCTATTATGCAGTCAAAGCAAACTTGTAGTGCTCTTACACTGATTTGGAGGGTGCCAGGTCCGGGGAGATTTGATGATGAGGTCCCTGAAGGAGAATGGAAGATAACAATTAGGCCACAGCCAGGGAAACAAAGAGCACTGGATTCAAGAAGGATCCAATGTTTCTGTGATGTGCAGAAAATAAGAACAGCAACAATAACAGAATAAAAACATGCCGAGGGCTGGGAGTTATTCTCCAAGTATACAATTGCTGCAGAGACTCTTCCAGATGTCAGAATGGCTGGTTGGTCTGGATCTCCTCCTGCTTGAACCCACCCAGTTGCAGTAATTGGGAGTGCAGTCTGTTTTCCCCAGAGGAAAACGTAACTTGCACTTTCAATTTGCACAGTTTTTCTTTGTGTGTCAAAGAATACTCTGCAAAATTTCCTAACTTAAATAATAGTATTCAGCCTCATCTAAACTAAACACTGTGAGCAAAACTTTAACTTAACTCTCAGTGCCCAATTAAAAAAAAAAGTATATCTGTTTAGGCATTAGGCTCACATTTAATTGTGATGCACTAGAAGTCCAATTCAGAAATTATCCTGGTTGATTTTATTTTTTAATAATTAAACCTTAAAAATTATGTAGAGCTTCATTCCAATATTATCATGGGTCGTTGTTTTACATATTTTCTCTAAGATCAACCTCACAAGAGATATATTTATAATATGAAGATGCAGACTCTTCTCTCATTCCAACATAAGATTTTCAAGACTTTATGGACTCTCTTATACCTGGTAAACCAGGCAGTAACTTGTAAAGTTAGCATAAAATACTACAGCATCAGAGACAGGACACAGATTGCAAGATGCTCAGTTGCTAATCTGTTGCCAGAAATTACTACTGTGCTACTAAGATAGGATCATTGAATGTGATAATAATCTGGGAGATATTTTAAAAGGTCATTCTCAGAAAAATTTCCCAGGCTGTTTTCTAATATTATTTACTCTTCTTTTATTTATCATTCTGTAAATGCTACTAATTTTCTATTATGTTTATGAGGCTTGATTAGGTGCATCATTCTCTGTTTGAAGCATAAAACCTCTTCATTCAAGGATAAATCTGTCTAATTTACTCTTGTATCTGTGGCATCTTGCAAAATACATATATTTCATTAAAATGAGTAAATTATTATAAAGCTATAGGAGGCACAATAGAATCCTATAGTCATCTTTGGGGAGAGGAAATGTTTGCAGGAATTGGAGGAAAAGCTTTATTTATTTTCTAATGAAAATATCTTAAAGTAGGATTTTTTTTCATCAAAAACAGAACAGAATAAAACCTTAGATTCCAAAGGCTGGATCTAAAGGCCTAATGAACTTTATAAACTAATAGAGACTATATAACATTTTAAATCAGCACTTTGCTAGCTATCAAAAATGCGTCATTGAATATAAGTTAGAAAAGAGTAATATATATAGCAGACCTTCAATAAAACACATTCAATGAGTAAAGAACCCTCACTTTGAAAGGCTATTTTTCCTTTATTGCCTTATTAATTTTAATATTCAAAATGGTTTCTACTGTGCCCCCTAAACTGGGTACAGTGTAATTGTTGGCATTTACAAAAAGAAAGTCCAAACCAAGTATAGCACAGAATGTTGCATTGTATATAAAATGGTAGTACCAGAGATTATGCCAAAAGTAAAATGAGAGAAGAGAGAGAGAGAGAGAGAGAGAGAGAGAGAGTTTTGAGACAATAGCACATTACTTCTATAGACTCACCAGCTTTCATTTTAGTGGTCAACAGTGTTGTTAACTTCGATAGTATTAGTTGTTGAAGTGGGAGTGGAAGTACTTTTAAGAAAAGAATAAAAATTTTAAAATAGAAAATGGCTAGGATCTCCCGAGGTTCTGGGAAAAGAAGTGGCAGTGAAGGGCTCTCAAACTTCGGCTTCATTAGCATTAAAGTAGGTCTGCCTGTGCTCATAAGTCAAATGATGCATAAACAATCTGGATATTTTTTCCAGAAAACGAATCAATGCAGAAACTTGTTTTCCAAACATATATAACTAAGGCATTCTTTTTCATGTAAGAACTGTTAACATTTCTAGAGCTAGTATTTTGCAACATATACTTTGGGAAATGTGGGCAGAAGTATCTTAAAGTTTCCAATGCTCACACATTGTCTCGATCCACAACCCTTTCATATTCCACTCACAGAAATGCCTATTGGTCTACAGTGTGCTAGATATTTCATGTGTCATCTTAGACTATTCCTATAATAATAATTATCACCACCACTGACATAATAAGAATAATGAAACAGGAAAATTTACTTATTGAATATCTACTTCATCACTCACAACACGTATTTCTCCCATGATGTGCATATATTTATATCCCCTATTTTAATTTATAAAGTGGAGCTTTTGAAAAATTAAATTCCTAAGGCTACTGGGGTCATAAATCAGAATCTGGGAATATAAAATCAGATATTTTGACTCTATGTTTTCTATTCTTTCCATTTTACTAATTGTACCACATAAATGCTAATTAAGTGAATTGGTAATCTCCAACAGATGACCCAGAGTCATTATTTTTGTTTTTGTTATTTGTATCAACTGTATGAATTGCTTCTGTACAAGACAATATTGGTCATTAAATAATACTGTACAAGGAAATTCTTAAGTCTTTTTTAAGTGGGCTTTTAGTAAATACAGTCTATTTTTTCTTTTTTTTTCAGGAAACATGCAGTGAATTTCAGGCATTGATGAAAAATGGGAAATTGATCTGTCCTCAAGACAGAAAACTTTTCCAAAGCCCTGACAGAATCACATTCATCAACAAATGTGACACATGCAAACAGATACTGTGAGTAAGATTCCTTTTACCTGCTACTCTCTGAACTAGTGATTGCACTATTTTTTTTCTTTCAAATGTGTTTTTCTAAACCTGAATAGCCAGCCATTCTGACATCTTCCACCAGAAAAAATTAGCAAAGTGAGGTCTTAGTAATCTTTCAAATGAGATTCCAAAGTAGCCACAATTAATACCTTATGTAGCAGTCTATAGTCTTTTGAGGATGTAGTTCCATTTTGAACAGTCTGGGAAAAAATAATTTAAGAAAGAATGTCAGATTTCTCAGGCTGAGTTAAGACCTAATTCTGTTGTAGCTGAGGGGCTAAAAAAAATCCCCTTGAGAAGGATGCCAGAATCTCCTTGTGGTGGTCAATCAGTAGAAGGATTTAAGCAGAATGCATACTAATTCTGTGAACTACTAGTGTCTTCAGACTTCTGGGGGTATGGGAGGATGAGATGGACTAAAGGTTGTTTACAGTTTCCATCTTCCTGCAGCTTAGAAAGAATTAGCATCCTAGAAGTTTACTAGGATACTACCCAATGCTTTAACATCTACCCAATGCTTTTTATTTGATTTCCTTCTCCAAAGATAGGAGACTTGAGTTATCAACTGTAAATCCTCAGACCAGAGCGTCATTTGTTTTTGGCCTTTTAAAGATTCTCTGTGAGAGTTTTATTGATATTGTTGTTATTTTTCTGTGATACTACACATTGATGCCAGAGCCTTTTGTATGCTAAGTGAACACTCTTACCACTGAGTTCAATCCTCACCCTCTCTCATTTGTGAACTGGGAATTCATTTTTAATTCTGACCACCATTGAAATTTCAGCCCTTACAGATCCAATACTGAACCTATCAAATTTAGATATGTTATAATTGGCTTTTTAAAATGCCAGGTTGATATTCTTCAAGGGATTTAATTCGACATATCTAATAATATTGTGGTATGAAGTCCTGATAATATGCACTGCTTTCTAGTGATGAGAATGTGGGAATGTGAAGGAAGACAGGCAGGGTTTGGGAGGTTGGGGGCATGTTGACTAATCCTTTCTCATTCTCTTGAAAACTGAGAATAAAACAGCAGGTATATTATTGACTATAAAGTTTCCTTTTCACTGAATAGAAAGCCTTAATATGAGACCAAACTTATGAATATAATAAATTTACTGGAAAATAATGTAAAACAATAAAATACCTTGAGAATCACAAGATGGTTTATCACTTTGGAGGTACTTATTCAATAATTATTTTTAGTGTCTATGTGAAATAATTTGGAATAAATTAATTGTTTTAAGGGAAAGAGTGCAGCATGTAAAAATTATCTCCAAATTACTGTAAGAATGGGTTGATTTGCTCGGTGGGGCAGTAGGGGCTGGAATCAGTACCCATATAGGCAGTTACAGAGATATTTGATTCACTCATTTGTAAATACACTCATTTGAAGATTGTATTCAAGGAGTGGCACAGACAGTTTTTAGAGTTGGTTATCATTAAGCTGTTGGAAATATTTAAGGGAGGTAATAAGTTATGTAGTTAAAAGCTAAGACTATGCCTGCACTAGTCAATATTTGAGGGCTTTTGTTTTCAGCATTGAGTGGTATTTGTGCTATCTTTCCCTTTCAGGACATCTCTCTACTTTTGAATTGGTAGATTAAGCTGAGGAGACCAATGAAGACCAATAAGGACTTTACCATGTAAGGTCTTATTCTGAAAAGTTAGGCAAGCAATGACTAAGTGGTGTGATTCCTCATTTTCTTGCAGGGAAAATGCAGCAAAATCCCAGGAAAGGGCCATGCATTTAGCAAGAGCCAGTAGAGACACTGCCCAAGCAGAGGTAAGACTGAAATGAACATGTCTTGTTTGCTTTTGGGAAGCTGTTTGACTCCATGTAGAGCTGTTTATTTCCTAATTGCTAGGTTGTACCCATTGTGAAGCCATCTACTTAAAAGGGAGGGAACATGGCTTAGTTCAGGGGTGGGCTAAATATCTGGTACATCTTGTCCATTAGCCCAACCCATGACCCAACTTTCTGAAAACATTTTGGGCTCTGACAGATTCTCAGAGGTGGAGTAAGCCACGGACATTTCTCATACCTCCCGCCCTGTCTAGCTCCAGTAAGTGCCTTCCTGGGACAATTAAACTAGATCAAATCTCAGATTTGCTGTTGTCCATGTAACTCAGACAATATGTATCTCTGCATTCTGTCTCTCCCCCCACCCCACCCCGTCTCCCTCTTCATTATGAAATGTGTTATATGTTCATTGAGAAACTAAATTTAAAAAGTCATCCAGTGCTTAACATATGCTAGTAGTCAGTCATTCAACTCATTCTATCTATTCTATCTCCTTTCTTCTCTTGATTCTATATATTTTCTAAAGTCTGTAAGGTTCTTGTACTTCAATTTTAGTTGTTTATTTATACCTGTTCTGCAGATTGAGACTCAGGCTCATATTTTGCTTGAGAAAAGTCTTCAGTGTTTAAAAAAAATGAATAGGAAGGAAAGAAACTGCATTTACTTAGAACACCACAGAATTTTACTTGATAAATCTACTTTTTATACAAATGTTTTATTTATACAAAAATATACAACTAAAATTTAAAATTTCAGCTTGTATTGGTCAAAATTCCTGGCCTAAAATATTGCAAAAGTACTTGAAAAAAATGGGCACAGTCATCAGCTACTGACATCACCTCCAGGTCTCCTATGTGGCATCTTCTCTAATTTCATCTTTCTCTTTCTCCACCGCTGGCCCTGACACATAATTAAAGTGATCAGTCAGGGCAGACACACCCTCATTACTTATAACATGCTTGATCTCACCAAGCTAACATCTGCTTTGGTGGTATTACTTAGGTATGTCCAAGAACGTCAGCCTCCACGCTAAACATAGTTGACTAAGTTCTTGTTTTGGGGTTCAATGAGCCTCACTTTAAAAATAGTAACACAAACACAATTCAGTTGGTCAATATCTGCAAATAATTTATCTGTAACAAAGAGGGGGTAATCTATGGGAGCCAGGAAGAGTTATTTGCAACTTTTAAATGTGAGTTTCTTTGTCACATTCAGAGACAGGGTCACCATGCAAGATCTAGTATCCTCTTCCTCCCATCTCTTAGATAAAAAAAAAAATACTACAATTTCTGTCAAAATTGAATGGATTCATACAATTGCATTACATTTTTACTGGTGGCACCTTTCTCTTCACTATAAAGGAAGAACAATCTACCTACTTTCTCTGCTTAGATTCCTCCCATCAAAAACAACCCAGCTACTCACTCTGGTGCTCTACGTGTTCAGGAATATTCCTTCTCTGACATCCTCTTTCTCTTTCTCTCATTATTTCTTCATTAGTATGTTAGTCTTCCATTTCCTAACTCTATTATTCACTTTATCAAGTCTTGATATTGTCTTCAGAGCATATCCCAAATTGGACTCCTTTTTATCATTTCTATCTCTACCCTAGTCCAGTCATAGCTTCAGCTAATGTCTTTGTTCTACAGGGAAATTTTTGCTTTTTAATTGATGAATTTATTCATTTAATATTTCTCATGATTTAGGTTACCAACGTTGTAGGATATTAAGTTTATTTGAGTTTATATGTGTGTTTATGGGCCCTCCTTTTCAGATTGTTTTTTGGCTTTAATGACTAAGTCCTTTTCCTTAGTTCATGTTACTAAAA